>DWHQ01000375.1:0-14559 GCA_018247955.1 Eurytides marcellus marcellus | reverse complement strand
TTTGAAATCTAACGGCTTATACATATATACTTTCAATCTCCAAGATAAGAGTGAGTTACGAATACATTTCGTGACGATAAACGGACCTGACGGCACTGCCACGAAGCGTTCTCGGACGTAAATAAAAAGGGAAAAAAATCATTACGAAAATGAACGTCGCTCACGGCCCGCACACAGGTCGGTGGCGGCGGCGGCTGCCAAATAAATTCATTATTGTGGCACGTCGACGAAACAAATGCTCCCCGGTATTAGGTATTCCGGCGGCCTACTTACTTACGGCGCGGGCCCGAATGACGATCCCCCAACATTGAATAATTAATAGGGGATTTTCTTCGCGCGCAACTTAGAAATCTGTAATGGGATGAAGTCTGGCAATCGTTGCCCCCCACTCCCCTCGCTTTGTTGCCCTTACGGCGATGGCGTCGAACTTATTAGGATTAAACAGAATTAATTCATGAATGTGTGGCAGTTCTACAAATGAGTGGGCCATCTCATCCAGGCTTTCTTTATCCTCAAACACATTTGAAAAAGAAACGAATAAAAAGCGTATTTAAAATTCAGGGTATACAGTCAAAAGTCTCATTGATACTGTAATAATAAAATTTTAAACAACTAAAATATTATTTAGAATAAAGTAAGCAACGATTATAAAGTATCGGGTTAAAAAAAATCTATAATCTATTGTAATCGTTCGGTTGGGGCTACGTGAGCCTAATGCGCTGATCTGTAATAGATCCGAATCACGTGTCTAGGCTCGATCACGTTTTATAGCTAATGAGGTATGCATAGATTTAAAGCTTGCGTGTTTACCTCACTACTCGTGATAAATATCATCATCGAATTCACAAGTCAGCACATGCATGTTTGAAAACCTAATAGAGGAAAATAAACATAAACGGGACAATAAATAGAAAAAAGCATAAACTTAATACAATGTTATTGTAACAATAACAAAATACAATTATAAATACAATACAATATTGTTACAATATTTATATTTATATTAAAGAGACTGCAAGAGTGGTCGACAAAGTAAACTCTAACTGTTCAAACATAAGAGTCGCTTTGCAGAAAACATAAAACAACTAGAACGAACCGCAACTGCTGTAGGTATGTCTGTACATAATCAAATTATCAAAGAGGTCAAGGTTGCTTTTGTTCACGATTCTCGTGCCATTAAATAACCACCGTTATAAAATTATCTCACTCTCTGGTATGAATTTGGAATTCGTTGTCGAATTCATTATTGCGATTGTATCGCGAATATTTTAATCAACTTAAAGACACAGTCTGTTGAAATTACAGCTAGCGTTGATCGATTGGAAAACGTCCATTCCGTACGTTTGTGTGCGACTGAATTAGTCTGTGGCATTTACAAACGAGGGTCCTTACGCATACTAACTGTTATTCCCTAATGGGAGCAGAGTAGTGAACTAACGCGACCGCATTCCACACTACGTTTATTATTTCCGACCTTGGGAACAGTGATGCGGCAGCGCTTAGAACTTCTAGTTTACGCGTGAAATCGGATTTTCCTAGTTTCTTTTTTTTTGTATGAATTAGCAAGCGACTCTACTGCGATATCGTTTGAATAAAGTAGTATAAGAGTTTAAAAAATTTACCGCCCTTCTGTCAATCTATAAAAAGCTTTTTAAAGTTCATATATCCAAAATAATTTTATCCGCTAGTTTTAGTTGCAGTTTAGGCGACGGGGATTGACTCAAACATAGATAGACTTTTAAACGGGGAAAAATAATAAAATGCGGCAAACTGGTCAAAACAAAAAACAAAACCGCAGATAAAGTCTAGCAATACTATATTTTACACGTTGGATAGTTGTCGAGGGCTTAAATATCACCGAGGATGTTATTGAGCATGAGGCATACGAGCAAATGTCTCACGCTATGGTTTTTTGCAACAACAAGGTTTGGTGAACATCTTACCAGTAAATGGCTAGTAACAAACAACAATAGCTTTAGCAACAAAATGGTTTAGGAAAGCATTGAAACTGAACAGTTTTAATAATAGTAGGACTCTTTTGCAGAGTCCGTCTAGAGTGGTACCGCTGTATTGCCAGTTATTTTCCCGCCAAGCAGGAATGTGCCAGCACTATTTTATTCCAGTTTGTAGAGCATTGTTGCCAGCGTCAGATGTTATGTCTTTGAGCTAACTAGGGCAGCGCAGGATCAAGCAGGTTCTGTGTTGCAACATGTTGGTATGGGCAGGCGTGTCGCTTACCATCAGACACAAAACTTGCCCTTCTCGTCGTTTTATCTCCAGAAAAAGAAATTGAAAATAAAAAGTTGTGCCGTCGGATCATCCGACATCTCCCCTCAATGTTAATCAACATCTGTGTCAATCCTCGTTCGAATCGGTAGCATCACGACGCTGTAAGAAGAAATGAAAATGACCAATGACCAATCGGTTTCCAGTGAGGAGGTATCCTAAGCAGCCGGGTGAGTACCAACGCCGCATTCGCAAGCCCATCGGTGGATAATGAAACTATTAAATCCGCAGGGGCCGAAACTGATTTGTTCTCGTTAGCTTAACGAGCGGTTGCGCCACTTCGTGTACGGGCGGGGAGCGGAGCCGATAAGCGGGCCGATATGCTCGCCTACAGATGTCACGGATCGGCGGTGATGCGATGCGAACGTCGGTGGTTTGTGTAAGCGCTAACCTTCGCTCGGGGGCCCACCCGTGCGATATAACCGACGAGAACGTGACGGATCAGCAAAAACCTTACAAATCTGTTGGATATTGATGGATACCCGTGGGCAGTAGTCACTACTAATCAGCTTAAATTATCATTGGCTGCTTGTTTATCAGAATAAAATAATATTAGCTCTAATCGGCACCATCATGCTACTCTACGAAGAACTAAACACATACAGAAAAAACTTTTATGTGCCATATCAGTGCGATGACACAATAAAACATTTATAACAGTTCTCTTAATTATGTGCGCTGATGAGTCTGTTTCGTGTTTTTACAAGTACATTGTTGCAAATCTTAATCTGTGAGTTAATTTCACTTGCTATTATTAAACATACAGCGGGCGATGTTTTATAAATAATGTAAAAAGTATATCTCACAGCATTTAAATATCAAACAGACACTACGAGGTACATAGAAAACCATCACAATAAGGCCCACAACAACACATAAACAGATGCTATAAAACTCGAGATCTATTAACCATTTTTATTATTGTATGATCTATAAACCAGTACAATGCAGACCTTATTCGCAACATTACAAGTGTTTGGATCTTTAATACGCAAACATTTCAACATCGCTCCCCGCTGTCTACGCGCCGACCGGGCCGCTATCTCGAAATCACCGATTATCGGAGCGTAAAACAATAATTACACGCAGAATTATATGATACGTCTAACAAGTCGGTGTTAATTAGCGGATGATGTCATTAAAATCACGTTTCACTACAGCGACATCTTTTGGCCACCGTTCAGACTCGAACAGCATTTTACGAACGAACACTGCGAAAACAGATGGCACCTAGACTTCGGTTCATATAAATTTTCGTGAGCGATATATGAAGATGAAGATAGCTCGTGAAGAGTTGAATATGTGACATAGATATTTTGACAACTGATACTTAGATGATTTTAGGCAAATCCTTTTTTGTGTTATATTATTTTAAGTCAATATTTGCTCAGCAAATCGTATCTGAGCGCTATAAACTTCCTATATTTTTTAAAAAAGTTTCGTCTATCGAAGTAAATACATTAAAAATGGATGGTAGGTGAGGTTTTTTCGCTTCTTCTTTTTAAAAATGCTAATTCCTATTGTAAGATAAAAAATGCTAATTCCTATTGTAGTATCATGTATTATAAAGGCGTTTTACATAAATTTAACAAAGGCCCTGATCCGGAATAATTATTTGTAGTTCATACAAATATTTGGGTGGTACACCCTGGGTGGGTATCGAACCCACGACCGGCGACGACGAAGGCAATAGCTTAGCAACTGCGCCAAACGGGTTATCAAATAATATTATAAATAAAAAGAGTGATGAATTTATGTCTGCTAGCTTCGGAATGTTAAGATGATACAAAATCGAAAACGCTGGCACGATGTCTGCATAAGATTAAATTTCTATTCATTTCATTTCTCCAATTGAATAATCCGGATACTTCCCATCTCACATTTGCTTATGCAGTTTTGGTCAACACACACGAAGCAATTATCCTCAAACAACATTGTAATAACGGCGGTGCTTCATAACGACTGCGCAAACTTTCTAAACCGATCGCCGAACAGTAGAATTCATTGTCGTTTAACACGAGAAGAAAATTTAGTCGGATCTACATATCTGTTGCTTTCGTCGTGAACGAGCTAATGCTTGATTAATACTAATAACTGGTAAGCGGTAAATGGTTGAAACCGAGCGCATTATGCCGTACATTGAAGCAATTGGTTATGATTGCTGCTATGGAGAAATATCGCGTGGTATATTAAATAACCTGTAGCCGTTTTTATCGAATTGAATCACATTAACAATAATTATTTTGATTATAATCCCCTGCTTGTTTTCAGTCATTTACTGTCTTTTTTCATGTGAGACGGTGATTAATAAGCAGGCGACATACCTTATATCGTGTAATTACCAACACCTATCAAAACACACAACATAAATGTTCAGGTAAGGTAAAAGTAACAGACTGCATATACGTCCCACAGCTGGGCAAGGCCGCCTCTGTACAGTGAGTATAAGAGCACAGTTTTGTTTTTTTTTCTCTGAATAATACAACAACACTAACAACAATTGCCTGCAGTGCATAACAATAGTGTCATGCAGAGATTACGAAATTTGGCCCTTTCAACTAGAACACGTCATTACCGGCGGCCAAACGAGTAAGCGGCTCACCACAAAAGTAACAACCATTGACTATGGACATTTACAACGAAGGAAGAGGCTGGAAAAGGATGGAGCAGAGTGAGCTACCGGCCACCTCACTCACCTGACGAAACGCGGAAGCGCAAATGCTTCCACTTTACGCCGATTTATGCGAGGTCGTGGTGCTTATCCGAATCGAGCAAGTCCATTCAGCAGCAGCGAAAGGTGCTATGTGGCTCTATTACCGTTAAAACCGTCTCCTATGAGTTTGCCCATTACTTCTTACTATGCCTATATATTATATATTACTCGCAATGCAGTGGTCCCACCTCAGGCGGACTGAGTGAGTTTTAAAACTTCTCCGATAAGCAAGATGTCTACTTTCATCGTTAAGCACGTAGTAAATCAACTTTTTTTTTTAAACGCTGACCCTATTCTAAGATAGAAATATCTTGTGTCATAAGGGCGTATACATTAATTCCACAAGATTAAAAATTATTAATAACAAACTAACAAACTCATTGGTTCCGGTACCGAGATATGAACTCGAGTAAAAAAAAATTAATAGCGACCGTTCGGACATTGCCATCACTGCTACGATAATATATAGCTAAGGTACAATATCTGCTTTACTGTGAAGCGAAAGGCGAATTTCCGAACTGTTGCCCCTTCAACATCATATATAATTTACCCCGATAAATTATTATACTATTATCGCCCACTTTACTGTTGTTACCACTTTACCACAACAACAATAGTTATCTGTGGCGAAATGTTAGAAAACTGACCAGACATACTGCGAGGTCACATCAGACAATCTCTTAGACTTTCTACAAATGGTTTAGGTTTCAATCCAACTTGAGTACATCTAGGCGACAAGGATAATTAAATGCGATAAGATATGCCATATAAATTCATTTTAGCAAGGACAATTAGAATTACGGTTCCAGAAGAGATAAAAACTTCGATATGGAATAAATTGGCACACATTGTTAGATGGTAGCTTTCTAACATTTAATTTACATATGTAAGATATGCTGATAGTGCAATTAAAGCATTACTTTTATCACAGACTTCCTCACAGAAAGTACATAAAAGGTATAGTGTATTTTAATGAGCTAATGAAAAGTAATAACGCCTCCCTCCCTCCTGGATGTCTAATATCCACAACACTAGAGATTTTAAGAGATTAAGTTTCGAGACAGCGTGACGTGCGTTTGACGGTAACGAGATGTTTGCCCATAACGACATTCACACACTATTACGATCCACACCAATCCAAAACTGTTCGACGGTGATGCGAGATAGTATATCCCATGTTCAGTAATTTAATTATTGCCGTTTATACCGGTACTTTTCCTTATTTATATTTATAAAAAAAAAAAAACGCTGCTGAATATGGACAAACCCAAGTCTCCAAACGATTATCTGTAGTTCATTTATATACATATGCGTCAGGTAGAAATTGCAACTCGTGATTCAAGACGCTGAAGCTAATACCATAGCAACTACGCCTAACGAGTCATCTACTTTGCGGGCAAGGAGTTTCTTTGTTGAACAAGTTAATTTAAATTACTTATTACGAATAAGAAAGTGTGTTCATCACTCTGTAATTGTTTTCAATTGCTACAGTATTTAAGTTGAATCCATAGAGATTCCTTAGGTCTATCAAGACCACAGCGGTCTGATCCTCTCTGTCGAATACTGGCACAATAACAGCTATTGGCTTCAAGCAACGTAACAGCATCGTTACGTGAACGCGCAAACAAAACAAAACGCAACGTAAACGCAACGGAGCGAGTCTAGTTTCCCCGAGCTGAGGTACGCGTCAAAGAAGGGGACACACTGGGCACGTTCGCTTTTCGCATGCACAGGACGGGATGCACCGGTCGTTTCCGGCCGTAAGTCGGGTACGAGGTCTTCAGAGTATAGACAGGTAGTCCCTAATGTTAATATTTTTAACACGGTCAGCGTAATGTACATATTTTCTTCCAGGTTCAAGAGAAACAATGAGAGTAAGTGTAGGATGAGTTTAATAAATCGCTCCAATCGAAAAGATTTATCGTTCATTAAGGTTATTATACTATAATAACCTTAATGAACGATAATTCTTTTTGATATTCACTGTAATTCAAATTGGTAATTTAGCAAAGACTCTTAATTAAGCCCCCTAATAAAGATTAAACATCTATAACAAAAATCCAATTAATTAATGTCCCATTGGACGTAATCTTTATAAAAGATCTTAATAATTTTTTCGAACATACAAAAATTCCAAAAGTAAAAAAAAATCGAAACCTGGCAACCCTATAGCAACAGCATACATAAATGGCGGATGTGATTTTCAATACAAACAGGACTGCCAGGTGATGCCTTTAACAATGGCTATTCGGATGAACGGATGTGACTTTTATGTGTGATTAATTTAAAGAGTAGCAAATGCTGATCAACGACGGCTTACATTTTTGCAACAACCAACGCCCATTTTCATTAGAACAAAAATGTTAAATAAAATGCTTATTTTAAATAACAGTTTGTTAATTTTTATAGATATATTAAATAAAAACATCAACATCGTATGGTTATAATACAACTTGAATATAAGTCACAGAACCATATCATAAGTTGAATTAAAAATTAAATCTGGTCGAGTATATTAAATCGAAAAAGTACATAAAGAAACTTAAGTTTGATTAAATACTACACGTATATGAAAAGGAAATCAAAGAGTGTGAGAAATTCTGCCTTCCATGTAGTAAACGCTAAACTGTGAGTAATCAAATCGAATCGAATCAGCCTTTGTTATTTCGAAGAATGTAGTCGCTTAAAACAGCAAAGACAAGCATAAACTACGAGCACATTATAAACACAGTAATCTCTTCGCCCTAAATCCAGAATCGGTTTTTAACAGAAACGGACTAACAAAAGAACCGAGGAGCAACAGCTAATTAACAACCCTGAGTAACGGAGTAATCGCGTCGCGTTGCACAAGGCGTAGCCACTAAAACGTACATTACTGCCGGCGAACAATAAACATGTCTAAACGATGTGATTAAACTGTAAATAACCTTTAACAATGTAATGTTTTTATAAATACATACCGTTCCAAGCATAGAGATCTTATTATAGACACAATAAATGCAAGTCAAATTCTTGTTAATACCAAAACTATAAACATAGTTCATGACCTTAAAATATTAAAACACCTTTTCAATTACACATTTAAGTCATAAATGTTCGAGAAATATCGTTTATGAAATTCCTAACATGCTTCGTAGAAGTCATATTATTAGCGTTAATATTTTATACAGGCAATGGATAAAAAACAAATCCACGCGAATCCACGAATGAGAACTGTAAATTATTCATTCGTAGACAAACAAACTTCCATATATAAACACTATTATATTTTCCAGTCTTGGTAGCAAGTCTCCCCGCAAATACCGAAGGTGTTAATTGGGGAGGCGGCTATGGGTTCGTCGTTCATTAACATGAGACGTATGCAAGGTCACCACCAAAGACTACCGTCTAAGCGATACGTGACCGCCATATTTATCGACGACCAGATGGAAAAATAATGAGTTTCTATAATTAAATCAGCAGACGATAATAACAATTACAATGCTCCACCAAAGCGCCACGCTGATTCATCCGTGGAAGAAACTTATGTTTACTATAGTGTAATACTTATCTACGCTTTTACTATATGTTTGTATGTATTTATTTTCCATATATTATCGTATAAAGAGACTTGCTATGGCTTCTGTTTTTGGACTTTTCACGTAAAATCTCTAATCGTAATCGTACATCACGTGGTGTGTATTCTATTTGTTTCCCATCCTATGAAGGCATGAGAGAATATGCAAAATTCAATAAAAAAACTAATCACTATAATTATTTCTGACAGTTTGTCACATTGTTAAATAGAAATTTTGGACCACGAACTTTGCTGATTACATCAAGTAAAAGGCCGTGAAATTTTAAACAATCATTAATAGAATCCATGAAAAGAAGTTTCAATTTCACACTACATAGGTCATTAATATAATAAAAAAAATTTATTCAAAATTGGATTGGTTTACAATTACTTTTTTACATCTTGTCTCAAAATGAGATTGAGACCTGAGAAGAATAGGCGAAAGAAACTTTAACTTTCTTTTTTTTTAACAATTGAGAGAGAAAAGGCAGGCAAAGGCAGGCACATAGAAAACCTTCTCTGGTTGGCACTGGTAACGATAAAGAACAAATAAACATAACAAATCACAATAATAATCTATGACTATGGCCTTTGCCTTTACAACAATGTACCACCACAAACCACCAAATACCATTACGTCACCTCGAATCTTATAGATTTCGTGTATACCAAAACTTATATTTATCGGCCTAAATGTACTACATAGTTAGTGTAAGCGAGGTGCTCCAAAATTCAAAAAACAATCAACCACCTAAATAAGCTCGCGCGAAGTGGAACGTAGACGTAGTAACATATTAAAGTTTCAAGGCCCGTTGAAGCACTGATGTAGGGAAACTTGAAAATGTGTAAATTAGAATTATTTCCTTTGAAAGTGCCTTTGCAGTTTCGGAAACTCGTATAAGTAGGGATTTAACGAATTAAACATTTATATGTCTTTTAATTAAAATTTAGCTTCAAGATGATTTATAAATTCATGGAGAATGATGACTTATAATTACTTACTACTCTCGCAGTAATGAACCTATCATTACTGTTAAATATAATTAAGATTAAAAAGATCGATATTGATAAGGAAATTAATAGTTGCATTTACTTGTTTTCCTTGTATAAGTACTCAGCCATACAGACGGGAGACGATTCCTTACACAAGTTATTACAAATTACTAGTATGAATAAAATGAACTATATATTAAACAATATCAAAAACTTTAAGTAATAAATAAACCGTTTCTAAAGTATGTTATATGTTTATCCGTGGCACAAATTAAAACAAGGTGTTACCAGGAAACGAAGTTTTTTAACATTTCAGTCTTAGTAGGTGTCTAGACGCTACAAGACAAAAAAAGTGAAAATATGACTTTATCTGATTGTTTTCCTGTAGAATATTAACAGTACCTTAAGCATTTTTCATCCTTTATCATTACTGTTTCAAACGTTCCAATTAAATTGAACGTAATGTTTTAAACAAGTTTTAATATGACAAAACATAACGATTAAAAACACTAGGTAGTAATCTTTCATCTGATATATCTAGATCTGAAAACATTTTGAATTGGTTAGGAAAAGTTGAAAGATTTGTAAACAAAAATTTAAACTAGTGCCATAAAATTGAAGTTTACAGATAGTCAGCTTGAGGCGTGGTTTGCTAAGAATAGTGTTAATCCGACGCGGTATGAGAGGCCGATATAATAACAGCGAACTATTTTCATCTCTGTACGAAGAAAACAAAGTGAAACAGCGTGCGTGTTCGAATAAAAAAGGAAAACAAATAAAACTGGTGAAATTCCTAAAGAGCAACGTTTGCCTATACGTCATGTTTAATTATACATAAACATCGCTTATCTGTCTTCGTGATTGTTTAAGTGTGTCATTGATGAGATGACAAGGTCGGTCTCGCCTCCTCCACGCCCACCGGCGATGGGATAAAATAATTTACTATCCTTAACGCTCGACGTTGAAATGGAGCCAATAAAATGTAAACTGGCTCTTTGATTTTTTTTCCACGCGTTTTTGCAAAACACTCCGTCTCGCGCTACGCCTCTATATTTATAGATAAAAATATATCGTTATAACACGTTGTCTGTCGTTTGCGAATTAGGTGTCTGTATGTTTTCCGAACTTGCGACAAAAACAATGTAAATAGTCGATATATTGAAATATAAGTGTGATAACAAACACATTAGTAAAATGATAGAGCGACCCCGTAATACGCGTAAGTATTAGTTTTATTTCTAGGTTAGAAATTAGCGTTAAGAATTAATTTCTATAAATTGTAGACACTAAAAAACGAACTTTAAACTACACTAAAGATAGGTAAATTCTTAAATCGTTCCTATAACATTTCCGTCACAAATAAGACGTGCTTTTAGTCATAAAAATCAACAATCAATCACTTCGAACGAAAGAAAGAGATGGAATTATGTTTAAAACAACACAATCCGACCAGTGGTGAATTACGGCAGCATTTGACGTTAGCATCGCTCCGATAATACGACGGTGTACGCTAAACACTGGCAATTATCAATTCTACGGGTATAATGTCTAAGCACGAAATCGAACGGCACATGACTGGGCGATGCTGACAAGGTCGACCGTGTGTGTGCGCGTGTGTGTGCGTGCGCCTATGTGTGTGTCATTGCGAAATTTTATGATAACGACGGTGGCGGCGTCTTAACGACCTTGAATGTACTTTCCGAAATAATTAACATGTCCATCAATCTATAATGAATAACGAATGCCACGCTTCACTAACATCGAGCGTGATTTTAACGAGCAGCTTTATGCGTGGCATTCTTAAGTAACGCTCCAAAAAAATTTTCCCGGTGTTCCACAAAGTTTACAGGCACGGACGGTATTTCTCATTGGAAACAAGTATTCGTGAATCACACAAGTTTTACCCTGTATGGTGACATTACAAATTATTTTATTATAAGAGAATAATAATCTCGATTATTTTAAACAATATTCATTTGCAATCAAAATGCATTTTCAGTTTAATTGTTTAATTTAAAATACGCAAGCATAGGTTTAACCTTACAATAGACTTTTTACAATAAAATGATTCATCAAAATCGGTTGGCAAATAGCAGAGGTTAAAATGATACATTAGATGTATATTACCGACTTACGGTTTCGAGAAGAACTAAGCTTTTAAATGATTCATTATTTTATTCTTATAAATCTCATGATGTAATTTAATAATTATTGAATTTTACAAACTGCGGGGATTGAACTCCCAACTGTCTCATCGAGGTGACAACTTCAACCACTGTGCCATTAGTTCACTATTCAAAACCGTAATAATGTCGCCACGGCCAAATCGGGTTTTAGCATCAATTTCTGATAACGCGAACTGTGTGAAGTCAGAATGGTCATAACTTATTTTATTTTACTCGAATTTCAAAACTTTATAACACGCTCATAAAACTGTTACAATGCCTCAAACGGCGGCTTATTCGTCAATAGAGCTGCTCAAATGGAACCGTTAAAACGTCATAAAATGCAAAAAAAAAAAGTTACACTCACATTTTTCTGGCTCCAAGAATTCTCTAGCGCACAGTTATATCTGTGGCTAGAATCAACAGATAAGCAAACGCGGCTGTCGACACGTTCGGTGGCTCGCGTGACTTTATATTATATATTCTGCAATGATCGTAAATTATTGTAATAGACTGAGGCGGCATTATGTGGAAGTAACAATAGTTCAATCTAGGAAATCTCCTAGGTTTAGTGCACAAGTGTAAACCAGCCTATTTTATAAACAAACTTGCCTATCCAGCGGTCATTGTCCTGCGGATTTCGGTAGATCCTAATACCATTATAACTGCATTTGCTTACGGTGATAAAATCACAGCCCGTTTCGTGGAGTTATAAACACATACAAAACCATAGACAGTTTTATTAAAGTGCAAAAAAATCATTCTATAAAATACTACTCGAGTTAAAACACCCACTTTAGTTTTTATATGTTAACAGGCACAATTGCGAAGCCTTAAATTTATAATAGTAAATAGAATGGAAGAAAATGCCTCATACAATGAGTCCGCTTGTACTCAATTTTATTATAGCATATAGATATATAAAAGATAACTAGATAGGTATAGAAACCACAGGAACATACTACATTTGATGTATAAAGAGACAATAGACTAATTTTGTCTCGCAAACGTTGAGTGAGACAGTCGTAAGCTTCTCTTTCAATCGTCGGTAAGGCACTTGCAACAAGTCCGATCATGTGGGTGTGTAAGGATAGCGATGATTGCTATCATGAGCTGTTGCTGATCCACTTGTTTGTTTACCACATTCACATTAAAAGTGGAAATTAGTTAAAGGAGTCTGCTTATCCGTTTCAATGACAAGCGAGTATTTAACATGCAAATTATTTCTATTTAGGAAGTTAATTGCTGAGAAAAGGATTATTAAGGAAATAGTGACAAGGCGGGAAAATCGTGCACCTGTTTGCAAGCAACACGCTTACGGGTAATAAAACAGAGCTATACAATATTAAATTGCACGAGTTCAAAACTACTTAACCTTGCGCTTCGCTCGTCAACCATAGATCTGAGATGGTATATCGCACGACAGGTTATTGCGCTAGTAACATTGCTCTTGAAACCATCAAAGGAATGCTTTACAGATTTACAGTAAATGACAGTGGTATTTCAGACTCGACAAACGGGTTCAATCTCTTATTAAAAGAAAACGCATTCATATAGATTATGAGTATTTATATTGGTTTATTTATTTATTGCGATTGTAACAGTATGCGACGCAGGAAAAGGAAGAGCAATCGCTTCCTCGCGGCGCAATGAACAACTAATTGCGTCCGGTGCTCCTCGGACGCCCGGGACGTCGGACCAATCTCCTTGCACGGGATTGATAATTTCACAGTGAACGCTAATCGAGTGTCCGACTCTATTATTTACGAGACAGATTATAGCTATACGCTTCAAAACACTCAAGCGGATATTTTCAAATAAAAATATATATCTTTATAAATTTATCACGTATGCTATCTACACACATAAACGTGTTTTTTTTAAAGAAAATAAACTGATAATATGACTATGTTGTGCTGATTAAAAGTGACACGATAGTCTATATGATGTAAATATGTCCGTATCATCTTATCTCTGTATCACCCACAGTTAGTCAGGTACAGAAGACCTAAGGTATAAATTGCGCTTCTACATGTTTATATTTTGTTTTTGTTAATGAACAAATAAATAAGTAAATATTAGTAGGAGCAATCATTAACCACGTCCTATACATTTTCTGGCTATTCAATTGAGATAAAGATTAATTTAATTTAATGATTTATTCAATTTCATTCTTCATTTTCTAATAACTCGGATGTTTTTAAAGCTAATAAACAATCATGTTATGTTGTCTTTGATGAAAAAAATTAATATATATTCAATAAATTTGAAAAGTTTATTGACAAGTTGTCAATAAGACTGGGAAAAGTGTTCGTATGACTCAAAAATAACTGCCCCAGACCCAGCGTTCACCAAGTATAATTTTTTGTTCACCTGTAAAATACAAATGTAAGCCAAAAATAATGTTAATATAATGGGAAACCCATTTTAATAAAAATAAAATCTTCCCATCGTTATGAGATTAATGGAATTGAGTATTGTAAAGAACTATCAACCCATTCTCGTCGAATTAGATACCTCAAAGTAAAAACCCGTCACGTCTGTGCAACAGAGCGCTAATAGTATTCCGTGCATGTCAATCAACACAAATAATAGGTGAAGAGTGACACGCAAGATATTACTCCGCTAAGTAAGAGAGACGGCGGTTTCAACCGAGAGATTGCGTACGGGGTGGGGGGCTTCCTAAACTAGCGTATTATGCATCACGGACACGGATAAGGAGCGCGACCTTTCACTTTCCCCGACAGAAATATGCGTCCGCGCGTATTCTTCAACGTGGCGTAACTAATGTCAAAGTTAACTGACGAGCCTGAGGTTTCTACGTGGCCGACGGTAATAATTCATCA
>DWHQ01000374.1:0-14568 GCA_018247955.1 Eurytides marcellus marcellus | reverse complement strand
GATTCATTGACGTCAAAAGGTGATTGTAAACCAATCCAATTTTGAATAAAGAATTTTGACTTTGACTTTGACTTTGAAAATTACAAAAAAAAATATGTAGTATGAAAAAATAAAACATTAAATCTGTGTAGCCTCCATTTCTCACCTAAAATTGCTAAACGTTTAAGCATGCATACGCCTTAAATGCACACGGTTTGTGTAACTTTTACTTACCCCATCATTTTATTCGAAACATTTTTCATGTGCTCACTTCGCTCGGTGTTGAGTAATATTTCAATTTCTGTGTTTCTTTTTAATGTTGGGAACATGTAGCTAATGAAGTTATTTAATAAATCAAACGAGCGACGTACTTTATATGTGGCAATGTTTTCATGATTTACTACGATAAAAATTGTTTGCGATAGGCATAAAATCTTTTCACGATTTTTCTTTAAATTATAAATTGCTATTATAGTTAAATTGAAAAAAACTTTAAATTTAACGAAAGTCATTATTATTCTAATAAACTGAATAATATTCACTAAACCACGAACTTACTTGATGGTAATCTTAGATCGCGCAGTTGTGACTATGTCCGGGTCACAGATCAAACCTATACTTTAAAATCAAACGCTTCTTCTATGAAATGTTATTTATACTAATGTCACCTCAAGCCCTACAATTTTAAGATGGTCATTATATTTTAGTGATACTTCTCGAATAGTAAGATATTTACTGGGAAGCTTTTTGTGTGATTGTATGAATATGTATATTTTATGTCACTATATTAGCATCCTCCCATTTAATGTCTGCTTGCAATATAAGATTTATACCATGGTCTCTCTTTCGGATTGAACTTGATCTCTATTTGCCCAAATACTTTGACATCGGACAGAACACTAAATAATGTTTATGTAATGCTATCTTCCCTTTTCTGCAAGCCAGTCAGCCACCAGCTAGCGACCAAAACTATTCTATTCCAGGATGCTGTGAAATGCTTTTAGTCCAAAATACATGAAACTTCCATATTATTATACGTATATCTAACAATAATAGTATTTTTTTATCTCAAGAGTTTTTAAAGTCCACCAATACTAATAATAAAACGAAAATGGGACGGAACCTAACAGAACTCCTTTATATTATTTATGCGGCAGTTTTTTTTTTCTTACTTCAGCCAAGAATTGAAAGAAAATTGGTTTCTATTTTTTTTTTAACGAAACTATGCTGTTGATTGACAAAATATAGTAACAAATTTAAAAAGCAAAGCACCAAGACTGAGTACGCAAAGCTATGACATTGATTTTAACATATAAGGAAATGAGAAAGAAAAGCATAAGAAGAATTAGTGACAATGATACTTACATGGCTGTAAGGTTCATTTCATTAGAATCCAAACAATACAATAATATCACATATATCACTCATTGCAGATTGCTGCCTCGATTATATTTATCAGCACTGTAGCCCACTGAAATCATTAAACATTTCCCATGATAATATTAACATTGCCCACCAGTTGTAACCTGTATTATTTATACAACTAAAAAGTAAAAAAAAAGTAATTTGCGTTTTCGGGTCGTGTTATTAATATTTAATATATATTCGTATATATATGCCAAGCTCTCGTAACTGTAAACAGAATTTACATATAAATGCCAATTTAATTGTAGTGCACAACATTTACAGTATTCATAAAAACAAACGTCATAAATGAAGTATTTCTTGTTATAACGTTTAATAAAAATACTAAAGAAAATTACATGATAATGTAAGCCATGGAAGAACACCATTATGAAGTGTTTACATTCGACAAAACCTGGCAACCGAATAGTTAACTTTTGCAATTTAAAAACAGGCTAAGCGATTTATTCCGTGACATTTGTAAAATTGCACGGCATTAAACATTTCCCTTAAGTCGTCATAAGCTAACTATTCTTTGACAATCGAGAACTACACACTGAATTTTTTTTCTCTTTTCACATTCTTGTATATCTAAACCAATCATTTCTTTTTCTCTTTAATGGCGGCATGTCGTAATAATACGTTCAATACTATTACTACTACAGTTACTACAGTTAATAAAAAAATATTATCTATAAACGGCCTTTATGAGAAAAATAATAGTCATAGCAGCTCTATAAGTTACAATGACGGAAAGTAAAATATTTTCATTAAACTTTTTACATCGTCTGCGGTTGCGCTTTCTACAATTATTCTTCTCATATTTAAATTTTTCCTACCTAACGGACTAAAATATCATAAGTAATTCTCGTTCCGCCAACTTTGTGTAGTGAGTAAGCTATTACTGCTTTTGTCTATAGTAAATTTTTAAACTGCATAGGAATATGTATATATCGACGGTAGAAAGCGATTTTGTCGAAATCTCGAAAAATCTAACTTTATAGTCAAAAAACGATTTCAAAAATTCATAAATCATAAATTTATTACGATAGGTTGTAATTTGGAACGTATGTTTCTTATGCATATATATTATCCGTCTTTTTAAACTTTACTTGACAGTTAACTGGTATTCTTATGTGAGTACTTTATTGATATTGGAGATTTTCGAGATACGACATTCCCGCTTTCTGGCATCGATATATTAGTATATTCGAATTTTAATTTTCTCGATTATTTTATTTTATTACACACATAATTTTGCAGTAGCATTTTAGGAAATATATAAAAGAGACACGGATACTCTACACAGTAATTTAGCTTAAATTAAATACATAATAATTTAGCTTAAATTAATTACTTAAGGAAATAACAATTAAAGGCTAACACAAATCGAATTAAGTGCTTATTTGCTCACCATTATAACTTTCTTAGTTTCTACTATTTTAATCTAATGATTTTGTGTAGATTTGCCAAATTTGATCTAAAACAAATATGGTTTTATTGGAAAATGTCCAGTTATTCGAACAGACTGGTTCATATTCATCGAGATAAACGTTCCATCGCAACGGCGAAATCAATTATTTCATACTTCTCAGATCACTGGACTGAGAAATTTAGGATATTCAAAGGGTGACTAAAGTACGCGGCTGTCCCTATAGAGCTCCATTTAAAACCAAACAAATATTTAAAGAAAAAATATTTGAATTCTTAAAAAATATCTTTATGATGTTTATATAAGTAAGTTATTCTACTTCCACTTTTAAGATAGACATGAATTGTTATGTCGTTTTTCAATCTTGTGTGTAAAATCATATATTAATCATTTTATTTTTTTAAATAATTGTAGGATTCTGTAAAAGTACTATCAAAGACTTATAAGTTTGTTAATAACTAGAAGGACTCTTTCTAGGTTAAGCCAATTATCCTAACGTTAAACAGCAATGTACTGTTTTAATTACTTTTACCATTTTACTTCTTAACGAAAAGCACCAATAAATAGACAAGTTTAATACGCAATGTTATCAGTAAGATCACTTGTTAAGAGATATAATATCTCATATTTCTGCATGCAAGGAGTTTTGAACTCGCATAGTTCAATTCTTGGCTTACCAAATCTGTTGTTATGGACCAGCGCGTCGCTTATAATAAAAAAAAAATTACTTTCTTGTCGTTTTTTAGAAGGTAAAGTAACGAGACGGACATATCCTGCTCCTGATGGTAAGCAACACGCCTACCTACAACAACACAATGCCACAAGGAACCTACTTGACCCTGCACTCGTCACCTTGAGATTTAAGACGTTATCTCTATCCCCAAAAATTACGCTGGTAACTTTGCTCTCCAAATTGAAACACAGTAATGCTTATGAATTACTTCTTCACTGTAGAATAAGTTGCAACGCAATAGTGCCACCCCTGGTGGATTCTGCTCTTCAGTTCTACCACTTGTCTTGTTACCTACTTGTCTAAGAACCCGTTTTCTTTATTTAGCACTATTAACTTTTAAACGCCAAGTTGATACGATGAGATAAAGAATCCTTTATAAATGATACAATGTGAATTTAAATGGAAATTTAAAATATCATTTTAATAAATATTCAAACCATGGTTCGATAACGAAACTTTAAGGTCTTATCGACTATTAATTTAAAAGTAAGCTGTTAAATAGAAATTAAGTTGAAATTTCACCTAACTGAAAGCCGCTAATACGTATAACCATATAAAATTACACGTTTCCAATATGTTAAAAATAGGATCAGATTCTAATGAAATGTCAAAAAAAACCACATAGCTGCAAGAAGCGACCGAGAAACTCATCGACGGTATAATAAGATGGTAACAAGGCACTTAGTATTCCGGCAGTGGAGGGTCTACTCTCCTGCATTTCATGGAACGACAATTATGAGCCCCAGGGATCTACGTGCGTCTCGTAGCTGAATGACAATTGAACTTAGAAATCAATTGTAGACGCCAAAAAGCCAACAGCATATTTTATGATTCGCGATGGGATATAACATAAAGTTCAAGTTAAAAAATATAAATTTTATCGTTCTAGTTCTTTTTGACATATTCGCATTTCGTTTCTTGTCACAAATTCTGTTTAAACAAATATATTCACGAAATCACAAGTTGGTGTTATATGATAGTTTATGAAATTTATCTATCTGGATTATTTATATATTTTGTTAGGAAAAATTAATCCCTGGTACTATTACCTCGTTGCTTATTTGTCAATGGAGTACCCTTTTCCGAAATATCGGTTAGTTATTAATTTACGTTAATATTAAGGAACTACTAATATTATCAAAAGGCTGCTGCTGATCTTAATACAGAAAATTTAAAATGTCATGTAATTACAATAAGAACATTTGACCGCCTTCCAAATTATCATTTTCATAGAAAATTCGTGTCGGGTAAAGGAAACTTTTATTTATTTAATATGCAAAAATACGTGTATGTACGTAAAAATTATAAGACAAATTAACAGTAGCCAAAACGTCAAATGCCCACACGCATATTATAGTAAGTTTCACACAGATAACTCCGTATTTTTGATTTTTCTTTTAATTCAAATAAATCATATAATACAACCTTACAAAAAAACTTTATCGTTCGTTTGTTTATATTACTTATGTGTTAGTTATTTAGCAATTACCCATTCTATGATCTATTAAATTCTGTTAGAATATATTGGTATACTTAACTTGCCATAACTGTTTAACTATAAAAAGGAATTCAACTCTGTAAAAAGAATTTTTTATCCACATTTAAAAATCTTAAATGTAAAAATGAATTTATTCAGAAAAAAACTTTTTAATGTTGTCTAGAAATAGTTATTACGGGCTGATCATCTCATTATCTTAAAAGTAAAATAATTCACGAGTTGCATGGATATGTAAAAAAGTCGGTGCAGGTTACTTACTGGCTGGTAACTTCAACGCTATCTAACAGTGGCTTGGGGTAGTCATTACTATGTGAATAGTTTAATTCACCGTCTCTGCCCCTGATCTCTCAGTTTATATCGGGGACCCATTGTGCTATGAAAGTAAAGAAAAAAGAAATGCATCTGTGTCTGTGCATACACTTGTGCAATACTTCAGTCATTTAAAAACAAAATCCATGGGAGCGCAAACAAGGAAAGAAATCTATAATATAATAAAATTGTAGAGGTTGAAGATGAACTTCCTTCTTTAATTCTCTTTAACGTAGTGACATATGGTTTATCTCAATTAGATTAGTTGTCCTTAAGAAACCTACAGAAAAGAAGAGTGTCTACTGATTCAGCTAATCGATAAATTTGTTGTTCAAATTTGGATATAAAAACCGAAAATGAAATGTAAACAGATGTCTACTGCGACAAAATATAATTTTAATTGCTTCACACACTCACTCAAAATGCTTTGATATCTGAACAACCAACTAAAGCATTGACTAGTAGAGAATAAAAAATAGCATGAACATCGACCTTGTAATACCTAAATGATAAGATTTTGCAATAAAGCAAAAATGAAATAAATAAAGCCCTTCCGTCAGAACGTGAAAAAAAAATTAATAAAAGCAATACGGCTGTCTGCATGATACGCACCTATGACCTCTTTCGACGCCTAAAGCCGCTTTCTCCGCTCAAGAAAAAACTTTTTTAGGAATAATTTATAACAAGCAAGCAAAAACATAACAGGATCAGCATAAAAACTCTCGACCCGAGTGCTTGAAAATAAGTCTCTAGCATTACAAAGTAGTTCGTTAAAAAAGAGATATCTTTTTTGTACAGTCCTTTTGGTACACCACTTAGAAAGAATTTCCAAACAACAGGGAAAAACGTCTTAAAGCACCAAACAGAAAATATTTACCATACGTTTATTTCATAATAGCCCTAAAAATATAACTGTATTTATACAACCCATGATATGATATGTATACATAATAAGCTTATGTTAGCGATAACCTCATTTAATTTTTGATGAAACTTATTAGTAATTACTGTAATAGTTAGTTATGATAATTAGAAATACATTTGCCAAGTTATAGACTGCAGTATTGTTCGTCGTTACTGTGTAACACGGTCGCCGCGACTAGTACAGATCGGAGCCTGTGCATTGGACCGGAAATCGTGACACAAAATTGAGATCGAATGAAAATATTCAGACAAAAGACATCGAACATAAAAACGAAGCGAGGAACGCCTTTGCAATAACACCTTGACTTGTAACGCCCTTGACTTCAGAGAAAACAGTTGATTTGAGATCGGCTCTCATCTGTTATCAAAGGAAAATCTGGAATGTTATTTTAGGCAGTATCGGAATAAGTACAGATTCTTGGATATGCTTTTTTCTTTTATATGACGAAAAAAATATATAAAAGTTAACAGGCATCAATGTATTTGTTAATATGTAATTAACAATTTCGTTGTGAGCAAACCTGCATACTTATGGAACGATAAATATATATCCTCTGTACAGAAAACTGTGCCTAGCGTTGGGACATATGTAGGCCATATATAGGCCTAGGTTACTTAAAGTTATAATGTGTTATAAATAGTTATGTATAGAATCCCCACAGTATACAATATATAGTGCTTAATAAAGAGTGCCTATGAAAGCACATTGTGAGATTTATCAAATAAGACACCCCTTTTGAAGATAATTTTCTCCCTCTTGACGTCACTCTACTTGACGTTTTGTATTGTTTAGGAGAATAAATCAGTTTTATTGTTATTCTGTTTTATTTTCATATAAAATAACTTCATAAAAATTATAAAATGTATCTCTATAATTTATAAAAATGTGTATTGATTAAATTTTGGTATTTAATAAATGTACTTACGATTGTTCTTTACTGATACTATTTACAACAACGAGAAATGTATGAATTGAGAGCATGTTCTTTAATTAAACTGTATTGTCCTCTAAGTTCTATTCAAAACCGATCCAGGTCACCCGAGAGTTACTTTGACCATTTTTTTTGCTTCACCCTGACATCGAAACGGGCTGATTGTATTATTGGCAATACTATATAAGCTGTGTGAAACAGGCAACAGGCATCATTTAGCAATCTTTGCTTAATAGAGTTGGAAAAAGAAGTGAAGATGAGAAGCTTTGCCTTCATTTGCCTGGTAGCCACATTGGCCCTTGTTTATTCAAGGGATGTGCGATATAAAAGAAACGCTGATTTAGAGACTGCTGCATCTCATCATTGGGAAAAGGGTGAAGGCGGTGAACATCACGGTGACCACTTCGGCGACTATGGCAGTCACGACGATAAAGGCTACAAGGGCTACCACGAGCACGAGCACGGCAAAAAAGGACATTCTGACCACGAGGGCCAAAAAGGATATTATGACGAGCATGGCGGACACAAAAAACATCATCACCATGACGACGGATACTACGATGAACATAACCATGGGGAGAAAGGAGAAAAGGGTTACGGTTTCGAAGAGAAAGGACACTTCCACAAGGGCCACTCAACTAAAGGCCACCATGGTATCCACAAAATAGACGAATTCAAAAAAGACAAGCACTTCCACGACAAACACGGAGAATCTGGTTTCGAGGAAGGTTACGGTGGTTATCATCATGAAGGAGGATACAAAGAAGGAGGACATTTCCATAAGGGACATGAAAATGGCGGCTTCCATGAGCATGAACAAGGTGAAAAGGGACATCATGAAAAGGGAGATCACCACCACGACCATAAGGGCCATCATGATGAAGGTGGTCATCAAGAACATTGGGCTCATCACGCAGATCATGGCAGCAAGGGAGGCCATGAAGATCATAAAGGATGGGGCTGGAAAGGACATAAATAGATAAAACTAGATTTGCTACGATTTGCTAAGCACTCGATGGATAATAAGGCGTTTTGTTATTGTTGATAATTTTGTGATACAGGTTTAATTAAAATATTTATTAGCACTGAATCTTTTTTTCTATTTATTTAAAATATTAATTATATTTTGGTATATACCTAACTCACTCACTTTTCGTATCTTCTTTTTAATCGTCTTACCTTATTTTCTTTGGTTTTAGCGGCTCTTGACCCAGAAAAAGTTTGATAAGTTAAAACATAACTAACAATATGTACTCACCGGTATACATAGATCAAAAGCTGCATCAAATAAACATTCAGAGGTCAAAAATTTTTATAAGCGTCTGTAATAATTAAGGAAATTCTTATTTGAATAAGTTGAAAACACAAGCAAAGCATTCTATTTCCATCATTATATTAGCTTTGTAAATCTAGGCGGCCCTCACCGATTTGCCTGTAATGATCCTTCTTTATTTCAAAAATAGAAAGACAATCGTGGAATTAAAACTTGCCATGGTAACTAAATATATACAATATTTCTTCGTATTTAAACGATAAGGACAAAATGATTTATTTGTTCGAATTGTGTTAACGGTAAGGGCGAATTACTTCGAAAATAAATATTTATGTTAAATTCAATAATATTAGACCCTAGTCTCAATATTTACTCCCACATTTGACCTTCTCTCACTCCCACGTTAAGGAGTGATTCAATAATTTTAATTAAAAATCGCGCCAAGTTTTTTCGTACAGTCGTTCTCTTCTCGCGCTCCAATAGATGATCAGATTTTTAATTAATTTTAAACTTAAATGGTGTACGCCCTATATCTCAAAGAATGGTTGTTATTGCCTATAAAAACGACTTATATAGTTACTAAAAAAACTCAAGCTATGTCGAAAATTTTAGTACAGAATTAAAAAAGGACCAATACAATAACAAGAAAAAACACAATATTGCTTAAAATAAAGAAGCCCATTTATACCTTCCATTAAAAGGCAAAAATTCGATATTAGAATTGAATCTTTACATTAACTACATGATATAGGGGTCTTGGAAGTCTACTTTTGTTACTGTACTTTTAAAAATTGTATTTTTCTGCTTATTTCCTTAAACTTAATAATGTATATGAGACTTTAAAAAAAGTTTAATAAAATATAATGCAAATTATATCTTTTATAGATATGGGATTCCAACGTAAATGTATTGAACGGTCATGTAATATTTTTCTTTTTAAGTATTGATTAATTGACACCAGTCAGCTACGATCAAATAGACCTACTTTTTCATAAAAAAATGGCGTAAAATAAAAATAAACAGGTTGAAAATTATCACCTATCATCAGGTAAATCAAATGTAATATTCCCACTCACTATCATAAAATAAAAGTCCGTAAAACTATGATCTTCATCGTATACGACGCTTGTTTATGGTTTGAAGTTATCTGGTGATTATACTCCTTTTTTTCATATAAATTACGTGAATTTTTGTTAATAACTATATAGAGTCATTCTGTAATTTTTTATATTTACTAAAAGAAGGTTGCTACAAAGTTTTATTTACACGCCTCGGTGCTTTGTACGGGTAACACTGACAGGCGACTTCGAATTCTTATTTTTTAATGAATGTTAATTTATATAATCCGTATTCAAAAATCCTCCGAAACTCTTAAGTAACAAACGGGAGACCTTATGTGTGAAGATAAATTGAGGTAATGTGTCTGTTTATTACTTTCCGATTTCGATTGTATGAACTCTGTGAATCAAATCTGTATATTTACATTTGAAAACTTTCATTAGCAATTACTTGTAACACGTTTTAAATTAAAATATAGATAGCCCATAATAGAATCATGAATACTAAGTATTTACCATTGTTTAAATTACGTTGAACAGAGTTAAATGCCTTAGATTTGTGGGCGCCTTTGGGCCGTTATCCCTGAATGATGTATGCCTCGAGCTGCGAATAATGGTGACACTGTGATTGCGTTCATTGTTTCGGAGGGCGCTGTCCATGGCCCAAAGTACAAAGTGGTCATGCTCGCTCCTTAAATTAATATTATCGATTTAGATTTAGCGCTTAATTCATATATATTACAATTAAACTAATTAACTTATAAGAGCAATTCAATAACTGCTTCCACACACTTAATTTATCGATGTTACACATCTTTGAATATCGTTCCTCTGTGCGCTGTTTTTTGACTTCTCCCACTCAATGAATCTTTATTATTTTTTATTTTCTTACAATGACATTTGCTTATACGTTATTAGTTAACGTTGTGCTGATGTAATGCTTTTTGAACTTTTTTACTGGCCAAACTTCAGTACAGTAATATCACCGAAAATTGAAATTAATTTTCATAAAAAAATAAGAAGTAATAAGAAAGGGATAAAAAAGCTTTTTGTTTGATTCTTTGAACATTTAAGTATGTTCATTTTATTGTTAAAAAATTGATGTCTTTTTAAATTTCAAATACTGTTTCATGTTTTTTATGGTATGAAATCATACTAACTTGTGAAAATCTATATACTCACACATTTATGTACACAATAATTTATATTTCTACTTTCCGATGAATGAATGTATTCTGTTGATATATTAGGTCACTTTTATATCCGCGGGATTTGCGGCACGATCTTTATACATTCTTATATAAAAACAAATAATAATATTACTTTCGATAAGAAATAATCAATAAAATGATTGTGATTTACCTGGAAGTGAAAATCTTTTCAGTAACGTTTGACCTTGGCACTTCGGAACAACGTAAACTTTCCTAATCGCAGCAACAACTACTATAAAATATCACAGTTCTCAATCCAAGTATCATTCAACCGACTAGCATCGTTCCCTAAACAACCATGAGAATCAGCCTTCTAGCGGCGTTCGGGCTTTTAGCCCTCGCAGCAGCGGTTTCGGGGCGGGAGATCCGCGAGAAGAGGGAAGCTGACTTGGAAACCGCAGCCTCGGGCCACCATTGGGACAAGGGTGGTGGCCACGAACATCATGGGCATCATCATCACGAACACGGCGAACATGGCCATAAAGGGCACAAGGGACATCATGGACACCATCACGGCAAACACGGGCACCATCACCACGAGGGTCACAAAGGTCACCACGGTGAGCATGGCGGCCACAAAAAGCACCATCATCACGACGAAGGTTACCATCATCATCACGATCATGGAGAAAAGGGTGAGCATGGTCATGGTCATGAGGAACATGGCCACTGGCACAAAGGTCACGATACAAAGGGGCATCATGGTGTTGAGAAACATGACGAATTCAAGAAAGATAAGCACTTCCATGACCACCATGGTGAAAAAGGATTCCATGAACATCACGGTGGCCATCACCACGAAGACGGATACAAGAAGGGAGGCCACTTCCACAAGGGACACAAGCATGGTGGACACCATGAACATCACCATGGCAAAAAGGGACACCATGAAGAGGGAGGACATCACCATCACCACAAGGGCCACCATGGAGAGGGCGGCCATCATGACCATTGGCATCATCATCACGATCATGGCAAGAAAGGCGGTCACGAAGACCATAAGCACTGGGGACACAAATCCGGCCACTAAAATAAAGTGGATAGTTGTACTGTATTTTCTGTTACTTGTTGATTGTTTTTTATACACTGATATTTGTTATTTTTTTAATTGACAATAAATACTATGATTGATTAAATTTACACTTCATCTTTCTTTAATGATTTTCTCATGTACGCACCATTAACATCTCTCTTACTCTCCATTAACATTAATACATTTCTCAGATCTATGAAATATTTCGTTTAAACCATAGAAAAAAAATTATTTCTCTTTGGTGTCAAAATAGGTCCAAATTGCTGACTTGACTTCTACATCGTCGTAAAATGTTTATCGATACAGTTGTTCGAAGCCGCATCGATGAATAGCAATAGTCGCAACTCGACTAGTGTGCATGAGTGCGTTGTCGTGCAAAAGGAGCACGCCGTTTCCCAATTTTCCTCTTCTTTTTTTCTTTGATAGACTCCTATAAGCGTTCAAAGAAGGAAGCGTAGTATTGGCCCGTTATAGTGACACTTCGTTCTTTATAATCAATGATGCTTTGACTCAGGTTCATAGTGGTGAACCCAAGTTTCATCTCCTGTAATACTGCCCGTATAACTTCTTCTTTTTTCTCTCCACAGAGCTCCAAAACCTGGCGAGAGCACTCAACGCGCTTGCGTTTTAGGGCGGCGTAAGCATTCACAGAACCCATCTTGCACTGACCTTAGTCATCCCAAGATGATCATGTACGATTGGTAAAATGGTCGGTGGTTCAGATTCTCCAACCATTGCTGCTAGTTGCTTCTTCTTCCGTCGGGCGTCTTCTTATACAATTTTTTCTACTTTCTCGATAATTTCTAGAGTGGTGGCCTCAATTGGCCGCCCGGAGCGATGGTCATATTCAATGGAGTCCCTGCCTTGCTTCAAAAGGCCATGCAACTTGTAAACCATGATTTTATTAGGGGCAGAGTCCCCGTAAACTGCTAAGATCTCTTGGAAAATGGATTGAGGTGATATTCCTAGATTGGTAAGGAACATAATGACTGCACGGTATTCAATTTTTACCATAGTGGCTGATTTCTTCCTGATTGACTAGTTCACTGGTCGATAACTCTAAGGTTCAAATTTGGTATTTATACCCTTAATGAGTAGTTCTCCTCGTCCCCCCCAACCCCTTCATTCTGAGAACTTTTTGACCGGCCCTCGTATATGTATACACATATACACACTAATAACTCATTTCATCTTATACACATTGAATTACAATATCGCAAATAATTAAACAAAACAGCCACACAGCACACTACATATCGCTCCTAATAATTGCCGCGTGAAAATGCGAAAATAACATTACATTTGGTATGATTTTCATTATGATTTTATGCGACCTGCTACAAAATCGTTACAGCTTACAAGATATTCTTATTCTTACGGCGCTCACTTTAAAGTTCAAGAAACCAGGACGTTTCAACCTGCTACTTGTATAAATTGTTACAAGGAAATCTTTACGTCGCTAAATTTAATATTCGAATTCAAAATGCTTATTCAGGTCGGAGTACGCTTCTGCATGACCGGTGTTGATTATTTTTGTCTTCTTCTAACACTCAGTACATATCATTCCTGCTCGCTCGCTTGCACTTATGGACGTTGCTCGACATCGCATTCAATAATGAAATGATTAAATGCAACTGATCTGCAATTTCGCAGTGTTGCTTGCAGCAGTCTATATGACTAGAAGTAGCAGGTGTGACGAATGACAATTATTTCATATGATTTTAACATGCTAGTCATGAAATGTTACAGGCCTAGTTACCAGTGTGGTCCCTGATGATTTCAAAATCTCCAAAAGAGTTCTACCACTAGCAGACTGATTACTTAAATATTCTTTTCTAAATATAAGCTTTAACTACCACTACTAGTTATTGAAGTTTACATTATACAAATACTTTATGATAAACCGTAACCAATCATTTCATTTGAAATTGTAACATCTGTTAAGGCAATATTTTTAAAGGATTCTTTTATATAATAATAAATATCATGGGACATTTCACACATCGCCATCTGATCCCAAATTAGGCAGAGCCTGTACTATGGTAACCAGACAACTGATATAAATACTTAAATACTTTAAAATACATACTAATATAAATAATTTACACCCAGACACAGAACAAATACCTCTGCTCATCGAACAAATATTTTGTCCTGGGTGGGAATCGAACCCACGAACTTTGCAGGCTTTGCAGTCAGGAGCACTAACCAACGAGCCAGCCACATGAAGGAAGTCTTGTGGCGACAATTAACTACGGCGCTATTAACTTTTTGCTATACTCAATGTTATGACCCTATATGCGTTAATTACAAGTGTTTATTTAATACCAAATAGAATTAAGGCACAGAGCAGATGATAATTATTCCATTTACGAGAATACTTTACGTTATTAAATGAAACCTTATTACAGATTTTAACGTTTTATTTTAAAATAAAACTCCGGGCGTTGAAAACCCTTAACAGCGTTGATTACGCTAAAGATTCCGACGGAAGTGCCGTAAAATTGCTTCTTTTGCAACAGAAGATGTTACGCGTAGATTGTGCGGAATGCTAACAAGTCTTTATAAGATTAAACAACTCAATTAAATCATCTATGTGTCATTTTAAGTACTATTGCATAGTTTAAGTGAACCTTATAAATGTAGTTTTTTTTTTTTTATCTATTATGATTCACAAAACAGACAACAGTAATAACATAGAATATATAGACATACACTGAGAAATTTAAACTTAACTGAAGGCTACTAGATGTGAATACAGCATGTATAGTGAGTACAAACA
>DWHQ01000373.1:0-14569 GCA_018247955.1 Eurytides marcellus marcellus | reverse complement strand
ATAAGCCAGCGGCCACCTCACTCACCGGATGAAACGCGGAAGCAAATCCACGTCCAATTTACGCCGATTTTCTCGTCGGTCGAGAGGTCGTGGTACTTATCCGGGTCGAGCCGGCCCATTCAGAAGCGGGAGCAGCTGCGAAGCTCTACCACCATACATTGTTTTTGATAATAAAATATAGAATACATAAACGACTGATTATTTTATAATTTATTGATTGCAATGTTATTTATATTTGTAAATTTAACATGACATTATTTATATTAGAAAGAAGAAAGAGAGAAGGCCCAACGAAAGAAGACGGAAGAAACTCTCGATGAAATAAAGAAATCGATTCAATCTTTATCGTCTACAGTAACAAAAAACATTAAAGCAATCAGTGCAGCAGCGGAAGAAGATAATCTAACCACTAACGAGGACCCCATGAACAGGCGACTAGATAGCACAGATCAGAAATTAGACGCAATACAGAAAGAAATTGAAGTGTTGAAGAACAGCCTCACCAAGGTAAGATTTTTATTTCACAGTTAATTTTAAAACGATGTCCAGTAAAAGATATTATCTAATTTTAAAATTAGCAAAGAGTAAAAAGCATAAGGGTACATTTTGATATTAAAGTATATAAATTACAAATTAAATTAAAGTATATAAAACACGCAATTTAATTCAGCTTGGAGAAGTATCATATCAATACCAGTTATTCCATGGCACAGCAGTAGTGTGCAAACGTGTGTGTTCCGGTATAAAGCGCAATGTTTTAAGAATTTTTATGTTATTTTATTCTCTAGGCGCCGAGCACAGCGCAGAGACAAGTATAGTTTTGAACTGTTATTTAAATTTAAAAACCAAATATCTTAGCTCTTATGTTCAAGTATGGAGCTTAACATCAGTTTCCCGGCTTGCTCATTACGTCTCATTGCAAAAAAGCTATCCCTAATAACGTCTATTTTTATTTTATTGAACAGACTTCTTCTTTTTATTTACTGCACACTGACTGTTAGTCATTATTAACACTTACTAGTTTTACTATATTAACACGTTAATTGATAGTACGACTATAGCCAAATTTGTGAAACTGTAATATAAAATACCGGCTGTAGCCGTAGGCATATTAAAAAGACCCTGTCGCAATATCAAATATTTAACGACTATTACATGGCACTACAATTATAACCATAACACAGTCAGAGCCGTACTGAATTATTTTATCCAATTTTAGTCTTTATGTGACAGAACTGCTATAACCGTAAGAAATAAATATATGAAAAATTATACTGTCACTGCTATCCAGCAAAGTATTAATATTATCTATTAACCTCTATCTCTCTCGAATACGGTAAAAATTTTATTGGTTTACGTTGAACTACTAATCCAACAAATAACAAATAATATTGAGAGTAAGGTTTAATGTATAAAACAATCAATGTAAATTCGTAGGACTCCATGCGCACCATGTGCATGGGCATGGCTGCGGAGGCGAATCCATTCGAGCGTCACATCTCCGAGGCGGAGAAGCTGTTGAATAAATACGAGCTTAAGTTGAACGAATACAATGACACCGTCAACAGAGTGCCGACGGACTTTGTGCCGCTCAGCGAAATCGCTCTTGCCGACGAGGCATGGCACAATAAAATGACTGGCGGTATGCATTGAACCACTGTTATTATCTGTGACACTGTGAAGCCGCAATTTAAATAAGACAATTTCTTTCTTACACAATCCTTTTCACATCTCGGCGTGCGGAAATTATTGTATGTTGTTTTATTTTAATATATCTACAACAACGCATTATGGCATTTCAAATGAATACACAATTCTCATTTCGCATCATTTGACACTTATACGTATTTTGAGCAATAAATTTCGCACTGGTATATATTTAAACAGTGATGGAACGTCAAGAAGGAGAGATAAAGAAGATCCAGCAGCTTCTCTCCGATGCTGAGAGTACGTGGAAAGAGTTGCCCCGTAGATCTGAATCCCTCCTTGCTTTAAACCTCACCCTGGAAGGCATTGAAAGCATTCGACACAACATCACCGAGATTGAAGATAGCTGTGAGTATATGGGAAAGATAAATGAAGAATATATATTTTCTTACTGCAACAGCTAGATAGATTTTAACGAAAGGAAAGAATAAAGATAGACCACAGGCCGTTTTCAAATTATTTGCCACCAAGTTTGTTCATTCGAAATTATAATTTTATTTTAATTGTATTACATTATTTCATACATCATAACACAGATCTGTCATTTCAATTTGCAGATGTTACAGTCGAATTAATCATAAAATATGAATAAACAAAACAAAGAGAAAGTAAACATTTTCAAAACCTTGTTAATAAATAATATCTAACATGCTAATTAATAAGAAAAGTGACAGAAAAATATATATAATAATGCCAAAAAATGTTTTATGTCATAAAAGTTTTTGGGCAATAACCGGTCACGCAGTTCTTCTTTCTGAAAAAAATAATTTTATGCTTTTTAAATTCGTTTGGTATCTTATTATATATGTATACACATCACTAAGTAGTACTTACGTGTATGTATAACATAAGCATATCTGTGCGTATTTTTTATGTTTATGTTGTGTTACTAAATAATATACTAAAATTACTGTAGCTGTAACAAAATTGATGAACAAGCTGCGTGAAATGAGCGACCGCTTGGTGACCACCAACGAGGACATTCAGAGCAGCCTGACTCAGAGCAATACAATGAGCGAGCGAGCTTACAACGACATCTTGCGGACCTACGGCACACTACTTACGCAGGTAACGCCAGGCTTACCACTAGTACTATAACATTTACGTATGTGTGTTCCGTACTACAATTTAGTCAAATAAAAGTTAAATAAAGTATACGAAAATACTGTAATCAGCGCTTATTAAACGGTCACAAAATAAGAGATATAAATAAAAATATATTTAAAATTATTTACCTCCTATTTCTTTAACATTTTCCTTTACTCGTATTATTTCATATCGAGAAGAAAGAAATACCACAACTATTAGTTTAATAAAGTTTGATGTTAATTTATTTTAGTATAAATCTGAATTGATTGCACTCATAATTATTTAAAAAAACTTAAAAATTAACAAAGAAAGAGTAAAACTATTGTCAACGTCCGTTTTTCTGTCCGAGCATGTTGTGATGTCTTCATGGCAAAAGTGCATAGAAAGACGCCAGAACGTCCCTAGGCACAGTGGTGTAGTGAGCTTAGCTGCGTCCGGGGCACAGTACCTTTTCAGCGGCCCCCTTACTCCACCCCTTCGCTACGCCGCTGCCTAGGCATAGCCTTGAGATCTAGCAGATCAGCCCCGGACCTGGTCTTTTCAGTAGAACGACCGACTGGCCGTCGCCCGCTTGGAACTAGATCTTTAACCACCACAAATTAATGCCCTTGTGTGCCCTATCATTGCCCTCCATGAGGTGGAAAAAGCATCAGCCAGTTAGTAATTAAAGAAAGACGAACCACAGCCTTTCAATTGCAACGATCCGCTGTTACAGCCGTATATCTCGTACTGTTTTAAACAGTTTTACTATTCACCACATAACCGTTGAAAATTAACACCTAAATTAACTTAGTGTTTATAATGTAAGTAAACGTTATCAGGTTCAAGCCTTATCCAAAATCGAGCCCGTGATGCTAGAAACTGCAGACAACGTGATTGCCAACAAAAAGCGTATCGACCACGGCATGCACCAGATACTGCTCGAGATGAGGGAGCTGGTGAAGGGGCAAACGCTGCATTTGAACAAGACTCTAAACGACAGGTGTGTTTTATATTCCTCCACGAAGAGTAGCTGTATATGAACAATACCATGTTGCCTTGTAAAACAGTTACGTACTTCATAAATTGAATATTTACTGCTCTAAACTCCGGCATGCTCTTCTCTAAATGGCTCTTCAAAGGAAATCTGGCGTGGTATCACAGAATTGCCAGTTATGCAATGTTGCCAGCATAATTACTGGGCATTGATATAACATCAGTTTTTGTATGACACTGTGGTTATGGGCAAAGGTGTCGGTACACGACTTGCTCGTATCGTCCCTTTATCATCTAAAAAAAATCCATCCTTACCATCCATAACTACGAAGTAAATTTGTAAAAACCATTTCAAAAACGAAAATGTGACTGACCACTTGGGAAGCATATCTGAATATAATTAAATAAATCATTTCGTTTATTTTGTTCTTACAATGTTGGCAAAGTGAAGAAATCTCAATTGACTTTATTGGAACGCTTAACCTAATTTAATTGATTGTGATTTGTAACGGTTCACCATTATGTCAACTACAGTTCCCGTCGTTTTAAATTGGAAGTACTTAAAAATAAATGCCCAATAATAAATTGATGGCAACTGCCTACGTAAATTGAATATTAGCCTTGAAAACAGGACTAATATGTGAATTAGCACCATTAAATATGGCTTATAAATTACTCGTGCCACTTTGGCCCGTTCTATATAAAATAATTTGTTGTAACGTTTAAACGTTAAAACGAAGACGTAGTATTTATAATTAAGTTAAGTAAGTTTATGTTTATAAGTACACAACTCATGTAGGATAATACTTTGACAATGTAATGATTTCTTCAACGAATACCTCACTTTGTTACGGTCATACGGACGCGTTTAATCATTATTTTATAATTTTTGCAATTCCAATCTACTCAATAATCATCGAACATTTTGAAGAAATATTTCTTAACCCATGGTCCCTGCACTGGTCATTCATGTTATCGCCAATGTATACCCGTTCCTGAGTGAAAAAAAAAATTATGTCACATGGTCCGATAACTTATCATCACTTAAATTCAACAATAAAACATTATTTTATAAAGTATATTCAACGTTTTCTGACTACTGATACTAAAATACATATAAAATTTTAGGTAACATACACTTTATTTATACAAAATCTTATTACGGTTGAGCCATTACCAAAACCAGCATTTTTGTCGTAATAATCTATAACAAACTATAAAAGTTACCACGACCTCATAGAAAATTGGCGTGAAGTCTTTTCGCTATTTTGTTTCGTCTGATGAAAGAGGTAGCCGGTGGCCCAAACCCTCTCACACCATCTATCTCTGCCTCCATCCCCTCCACTCTCCTCCCTCTTTCTTTCAAAAATTCCCCCACTTAAAAGCTGGCAACGCATTTGCAAGTTCTGTTATGTTACAAATGTCCATGGGCAGAGGGGATCGCTTACCATCACGTGAGCCGCTTGCTCGTTTGTCAGTCAACTCAATAAAAAAAGAATGATAAAAAATATGAAAATAAGTTATATTATAAAAATATTGTTAATACACGACTTTGTTTTGCACCCCAGGATCAATGAAACTCGGTCCACAATAGTCAGCACTCAAATGGATTCAATGGTGGCGGTAACGAGTAAAATCGAGTCGGAAATGACACAGGTTTGGCGGCAGATTGGGGTCATGTATCAACAGCTGACTGCCAACAAGGAATTACTTGATAAACTTACGGTTAGAAAATAATTGACGATCATTAAATGATAAATGAAATCGGATACAAAATTTAAATATTTAATAATAAATTAAACTTCCGAGTCCAAAACAATTATATATTTTGCTTATTTGATGATAACTAATAGCATTGCAACAAGTTCATAATTGTATGTTTCAACAAAACAATTACATTCATAGCTGTAACAAACTGTCACGAATGGAGGCGCTTTCAAATAGATTATTTCCTGTTAATTGGTATTACATGACATGCGATATAAACCGCGTACCGACCTTGTGGCAGTACTTGCTATTCCATACCACTTAATAATCGTGTATGGTAAATAAATTAATAATCTTTTTAACAGCGAAATGGTAATTGCTGCGCATATTTTACAGGGACAAACCGAGCAATACGTTAATGGCAGTACGTCCGCTATGGAAACTATGAAAGAAAAAGTAAGTATAAACGACCCTATTATGCCATGAATAAAGTTCACCAATAAACCTAATTAATTTTATCGTTCCTCTCTCCCAGGTGGGTTTAATTACGGCACGTATGACCGATATAAATGACAACTTGAATTACCTACTCGGAAGATTGTCTCTGGTCACACAGGAATTCAGCCAGATAAAGACCGGGCTCGGAGATGCATTAGACAAGGCTAAATCAAATCTGCTAGTCCTGCAATCGAAACTGGATCGTAAGTATTCTCATAATATTAATTGACTGAGACAGTAAGGTGCACTCACAAACATTATTAAACTATCCCCCACGTTCTACCACTTTTGTTATGTATTGTACATACAGGTCGAAATCGGACTACTATGCTATACACTCCTTACTGGTGTGTATGTAACTGAACTCCACTTCGAAACTAGTGCACCACTGCCTAAAATTAAATGTCAGTTAGGGTTAATTTATAATAATATATAATTTAACACCTGATATAAACATGGTACATATCAAAGGTATTTTTATATTATTTTCAGATAGTGGTCCCGGTCCCCATAACATAGAAAAAGACGGCAAATCAACAGAATGAAATGTCACTAACATATATGTACCAAAATAATTTAGAAATAATTAACATTAAATTACATTAGTAATAAACAAAGTAGTCTAATTTTGTACTATGACTGAGCTATAAAGAAACCTTTTATGTGTTAAAATAAAAGTCTTGAAGGTAACTTTTGCAAATATTTAATCTCTTTCATAATTGTGTGTCTATAATATTTATATTGTACAAGTTATATGTTACAATTTAATTTTAGTGTGACAACTTTTTTCACAATGTCACATGAGAGCATGTAAAACCAACAAATATACAACTGACAAGAATCCTATGATAAATTGTGATTTAATGAAATATACATACAATACAATCATACATTGATACCATAAATTTATTGTTCTTAAACAATATACACACAAATTTATTTGTCTCTTATTTTGGGTATTTTATTAAAACCTGTTTACAACCTCAATTTCCTATGTGCAATATTAACAAATAAATTTACCTATGCAAGGGAAAGATAAAATCACAATTCTAGCTCTCGCAAGAGAAAAATAACACTGTTCACAATTGATCTAACTTTTAGTTAGTATTAGCATAGGAGGATTTATATTTTAAAATATAAAATTTTCGTTCAAATACTTCACTAACCCCTATTTCTATTACAAATATTGGAATCATACACCGAAAAATAAAAGCAATCCTGAACATGGTTTAAACAAATCTGTTTAATTGAGTAATTAGGTAAAGTAAATATTGGAATAATGAATTAAAAATACTAGAATTATTAATGTTCACAATATAGTGAGAAGTAAGACTAAATGACTGATCAGTGCACAAAAATTTATTTGACCAAAAAATTATACATTTTTACTATTTGTAAATACAACTTGAGAACTTTATTTTTTAGCATTCTCATAATTCCAAGTGACGTATGTCATACATAATATGTAAATATTATGAATAAATTATTAAAATTGATCTTAAATAATGCATAAATAAATTAGCAAATTGTCAATCTTATGTAACAACATAAATTATATAAATTCAGTTTAATTTGTTTGTTAGACTTTGTACACAACCAGTCATTAATTACAATTTGTTGGATTAAGATTGAAGATGAGATATACATTTAACACATGCTTACCAAAGTAAAGAAAATGCAATAGGTTTAAATAATTTAAGTTTGAGAACCTTATAGAAAAATGATAATGAGAAGTAAATGTTGCGAATTATTATCATGGCCATGGTATGTTGACACAGAATTCATATAAAAATGTTTTCAATGTCATAAAAACACTAGAAACATTTAAAAAAAAATTACAATATTTTAACCGATAATTGTACATAAAAACTATTTTTTTAATGGAAGTATATGGACAGAGTATTAACAAATAATTTTATATAAACATGGTGCAATGTGCTTTAATTACCGTAAATTTTGTATAAATTTAATTTGATCTCCATATGTTTTGCCTATAACAATTCTACATAAAGTATCACACATGCTTAGACTACCAACAATTCCGGTAGTTAAGTATTTTGGTGTTTTTAAATTAAATGGTCATTTCATGGTTATACTAAATGAAACATCAAGATATACTAATTTTGATTGTACATAGGTCAAGGTTGTACAACATCTTAAAACATTTGGTTGAAATTCACTTAAAGGTAAATTCTAGACACATTCGTTGTTATAAAACAGCCTAAAATGGGTCAGTACTCAGTATTTATAAGCTAACTAAATTTCATGACAAAGTAAACACTTCGGAATGTATTAAATACAAAAGATGTAAATGTAATAAAAGCTTAAGTATGTATAAAAGAATTTTAAGGTAATCTTAAACAAACAAGTCGCCACAACATTAATTTTGGAAAACTTACCATTTTACCTTTTGTTAATCATATATATTTTAAGACAGCGACATTTAATAATACAACCCCATAAAATTTACATGAACAAATAATATTGTATCATATATATATTAATATTGTAAACAGGTAATTGGTAATGGCAGTGGCATGCCTAACATTCATACACAAACTGCACTCAACTTTTTACACAATATGTACATGAATTTATTTTATGTATGCTATATCAATGCAAAAAATATGTACAAATCTTATTATGGTGAAAAAGCACTTATTAACCCACCCAAACCTATTCCCAAAAAATTCTATCCAAAAGAGAAATGTAATTATTACCAAGGCGATCTAAGTGATAAATTAAGAAATAATTTGTGCTTAATTATTACAAACCTGAAGCGATAAGCATATGTGAATATAAGAAACATTATAACACCTTTATTGCAAACTATTACAAATTATTATGCACACATAACCTTTTTAACAGTACAAAAAGATGCCAAAATATGCACAAGTTTCACATGCAAAGTAATTATAAAATTGTCCATGAGACAAACTGACCATGTCTGTGACATCTACACTTTGTACAATGCGGTATCAAAACAAATTTCGCGCAAACTTGACTGCCTGCCCTTGTTGTGCGTGTATAAATTGTGCCCAGTATGGGCGATATAAAAGTGAAGACTCATTCCCATTGTCAACTTGGCTATAATTTATCTATCCTGTAGCCTACTATTTATAATTTAATATCTCCTAACTAATTATTTACTTATTGTGCAATACAAGTTAAATTGATGGGTTAATTATGTTTAAAGCTGAATGCAACAAAAAATAACTTTCATTAGCATGTGGCAACTTCAAATGCATCATCATATCTCATATATATAAAAAAATATTTTATTAAATAGATATTTGAGTTGTATGTGGCCACATTAATTCTGGTAATACAAAGATAACCCTAAAATTAATTTTTTTAAGCTTACAATACATTTACAGTGATTCAAAAGGAATTCCAAATATTTCATTTTTAATAAAATAATCTACTTTTCGATTCATATAAAAACGACACTCACTATCGGTTACTCCATTTTACATTTCTATATTAACACCTACTTTCCCCTATGCCGCCAGTTTCAGTACTGAAGCTTTCTATGGTAATATCATTACAGCCTAAGTTAAATAGCTGTGGCCGGATATAAAGGTGATAACTATACCCAAATTCCGTTCACAAACACCAGTTACTTTATCTCTTTATCATTTATTATTCTAATCATGATCTTATTTGATGGAACTTACATAGGAAGACATACAACTATACATATATGCTTTTAATATTTTATGCAAAATTAAAAAATATATTTGAATTTTATAAAGTGTTGTGAAAGATAAATCACCACATTTGTGGCAATTATTTAGTAAGTGACAACGGAGTCAGCAGTGTATAAAGTTCAAAAGGTCCAGGTATCTGGTGCATTAGATATATATGTGGGAAAGAACCGTGCAATAATTCGATTTCCACCCAATGAAAGCTCCTGAAACATGTCTGCAAATGAAAACATGATCACCCCATCAAATTGAGGCACTTAAATGACCTTAACAGTAATGATATACTACTACATACTAAAGGGCCATACTCGCACTTAACTTCCTGCAAAAGACCCATTGATACAACGGGTATGACATTTAAAGCTATGGACATGTTTCATGTACTAATCAATAATTAAAAGTAACCTAAGAGGGTCAGTAAATGGTGCCAACATGGTTGTAAAAAGTTCTTAATTATAATTGATTTGCACCTTATAAGACTTACATGTACTGTTAACCAGTGCAAACATGTATAAAATTTGTGTGGTAAAATCGGTGTTTAATGTAAAAAGTGTTACATAGTGTAATGCCAAAAAATATAACATCTTCATGGTGGAATAACTTGGAAAAATTTAAAGAAGTGTCATTGTTGGATAAAGGTAATTCATACAAATAAATTTTATGTTATATTCATACTAACATTGCACTAGTTATTATAAAATAGGTGTCACATCAACCTGTTTGGTTTGTTTGGTTGTTAACCATACCTACAAAGCGGAATGTTACAATGCTCTTGCATGATCTATATACATATCGACAAGTTGCAATAACAAAACAACAATTATTTTCTTTGATGGATACTCTAAAATGTTTGCACATAATATTTATGTACAACTTTAATGGGTTCAGCTGTCTTTAACTGAACATAACATTAATGGGTTTTATACATTGCATGGCAATTTGGCTGATGGTATTTTAGGACTATATTTATATCCGAGTGAGTAATCCCAACAAATTGCCAAACAAAGTGTTACAAAATATTTATCTTATGTACATATTGTCACTTGAAGGTAAGAATAAGAACTAACATCTAAGTTATGTGTGGGATATAAAAGGTGTGGTCGCAGAGTTTACCTCCGCGTGCTTTTGGAGGAGGGGCGCGAATGGGAGTGCGTATGGGGGGTCGCGCCCCCCCCCCTCTCCTAACTGGAACATGACGCGGCTGATACTGGCGACAGCGGTGAGTCCCGTGGACACCCTGAGAGGGTCACAACAACCTGCAGAACAACCGTAAATTGGTTAAAATGATGATATTTACTGCCTAGGAAAGTATCACACCAATACCAATTTATTCTACAATAGAGTATTCCCAATTGTTTAATTTACTGGAGAGCTCTGCGCAGAACCAAGGATAGCTTTTGAAGTCGTTACTTAGCAGAGCTCTGTGCTGTTCTGGGGAAATAGGTTATTTAACGTACCTCAGACTGGACCAAATTTAACAGACCGGACTTACTTTTCTGGCAAACAAATTTGTAAAAAAAAAATATTCAGTGATTTCTATTGAAATAAGTGCACTAACCTAACATACTAAATGAAAGACAAAAGTACAAATATTCCCATTTTATGATAGGTTGCTTGTTAAGTAACTTTCAAGCCTGACTGGCCTCTTTGTCTAGTGGTTAATGCTCCTGACTGCAAAACCAAAGGTTGTGGATTCAATTCCCATTTCACACAAAATATTTATGCGATGAGCAGAAGTGTTTGTTCTGTGTCTGGGTGTTAATTATCTATATATGTATGCATTTAAAATATATATTATATCAAATTATCTTCATTCAATTAGGCCTTTACAAGTATTTATTATATCCTTTTATTATATATTCATATAAATATGCATATCAGTTGCCTGGTTTACCATAGTACAGGCTCTGCCTAATTAGGAATCAGATGGCAATTATTTTTATTCAATACTCGGACCAATTACCTATTAGTTATATAGTGACATTTACACTCATTACATTTATATACATAGTGGAGGTATATTTATATATACGTTATTCTTTAAATAATTTTATTTGCCAGATAAAACCTTGATGACCTCTGTTTTCCGAATTTCGTAAAATACTTGAACGAAAAAAAGAACTAAAATGGGCTATTTGGTACTTTTTTACCTAACCTGACGCAACCCAAAGAGGTAAAGTGCTTTACGTGTGCGCACTTTACCTCTTTGGATTGTGTTAGGTAAGTAATTTTAATAACGTAATCATAATTGTACGATCTGGTACACCTGTTTTTGTGTCCTTGTAAATGTAGAATTCCATGAGGGTGTTATTATCTTAAATGTGGAAAAATACTTTAAATAAATATATAATAAGTATTGAAATAGCAAGACCACGATTAACTCTGCTAGTCGCATGTAAATATAAATTAGATCAATAATAATAAATCATAAGATGATTGTATCCATAGTTAACTATAACATTACCTAATCTAATATTTCAGTTGTATCGTGACCATTAATGTTGTAAATTAATAGAAACATAAAGAATTTCAAAAATCTTTAATTGGATTACTAACCGATATGTAAATTTTAATAATAACCGTTAAAAATAGATTTATTTAACAATCATATCCACTGCGATATAACTCATATATAACCGTCCACATAATATAAATTATATTTTAACCTTCCAAATTATATTTACTTAATTTTATATCTTAATTCATTTGATCAGTCATATGACGGATTTTGTCCACGGCGAAAAATATTGGTTATTACCATTGGATTATTGGAGAGCTGAAAATCTTTGAATGGTTACTATTTTTGTTTCGTACAAATCCTTTGATGCGAAGCAAGACCTACGCTCATTAATTACGCTCACTGATTTATTTGTTTGAACCTAGATATTGATACCTCATTAGTAACGAATTTCTAAAAGATCTATTTATTTTTGTTTTTTACATCAGTTTCATACATTCCATTTTTTTTCCTTTTAGTGCAAATTTGGAATATTTTGCCATCCTAGCTACCCTACCCTAGCTTTATATATATTATACATTATTTTTTAGTGATGGTGGTGTTATATCCTAGTTTAGTTGGTATTTAAAGCTCATAATGCATCTGAGGGATCAAAAGGAGAAATTGCTTTATTTTCTATTCGCGTCAAAAATACAGTGAATGAATTAAGTTCGTTTATCAGTGTCTGGGTACTAGTCATAACAGTGTCACTATATGAACATATAATACTTTCGAAAATAAATCATTAATTTGAGATAAATGAGCTGTTTTTGATTACCGGAATAACTACCGTATACTCGTGTACCGTGGCTTTGATCTTGGAATCCGAGAACAGTCGGCCGGCGTTTGACCAGGGGATAATGTATTTTAATCGAGATCGTGAGAATGTCCAGTAATGGACAGTCCTTTGATGGGAACATTCTCCGTAAAGTGTCATTTAAATATACAAAAAAGCGGAGGTTTATCACCCAAAACGCATCAGCAAAGACAAAGCGCATTCATATCAAAATTTGTCGAACAAAGGCATTATATTGTACCTCATATGTACATATATGTGCATATGCGTTTTATAGATTATACGATGTGTTAGGGGTGTTCAATAAGTAATGAGAATGATAAGGGCGCAAATATCATTTAACTTATTATACGTTATTTTTAAATATAGTCGCCCTTTAAGAGTACACACTTATTATATCGTTTCCCTACACATAAAATTCTTAAAAAAAAAAACCTTCTTCTAGACCTCTTAAAAAAACCTGCACTGCGGTGATCACGGTATGATATTATTATATCTCATTTGTCTGGCTTTTAAAAATTTCTGCCGGCTAAATAGTTTGTTTACTATTGTCATAAATTATATTAAAAAAAAGTATTTTAATAATGCCTTACACAATTATATCTACAGAGTTACACGGATTACATTTGTGAACCATGGATTGGAATTAAATTAGTTTAGTTGGTCGGCTTACGTAAATTAAAGTCCCTCTCAAACGTTTGGTAGTGAACTTTATCAGCTAGAATTTCTGCGCTGACTAATTAGTGTCACAACTTTACGTTAGGAAAGTGAGACGGCTTATCGTTATGATATTTCATGCATTGCTTTTGGCTACTAATGACCCGGTTTTAAATATTTTCATGAATACGAACGGATTTTCAGCACACATCGTCATTCATTTAGGCAAATTTTTATAAATTTTTATGCAATTTGTAATGACATGGAGTTTTAGGTCTGAAATAGAATATAAAAAAAGATTAAATGAAAAAATATCTAGAGATGTGCTAGTCTTCAAGTTGTTGTCGATAATTTTATTAAAACAATTTATGTTTTATCAATAGCAGGTCACTTATTAGCAGCTGCTAGCTGCCATCATTACCATTCAAACCGGAACACGCGAGTGCTTCCACATTACTGCGTGGCGGTAGAGTAACTGGAAATACGGTGGTACCAGCCCTCTGTCTGAGGTGGTGCCACCTCTCTGCAAAAAAGTCCTACCACTTCTTTATAAGAGCATCGAGCGTACGAGAGAGTACAAACATTGTAAGAAGATATTGTAGAGCGGTGTTAAATCTCATAATAAGCGGATTAAACCAGAAGCTGCGATGAGTGGACATCTTAAATTCTTTGAGATAGTGTTGTGTGTCGAAATGTTTTTTTTATGGAGTAGACTGACAAAGAGGCAAGCGATCACCGCCGCCCGTGGACATTTGCAACATTATAGAACTTGCAAATGCGTTGCCAGCCTTTAAGGGGGGTAATTTTGAAAAGAGGGAGGGAGGAGGTGTGAGAACGATGGAGGAGGAGAGAGAGAGCTGGAAGTTGTGAGAGAAATGGAGGCAGAAGTAGGGAGGGGAATAAGAGAGGAAGGGAGGGGGTTGGGCCACCGGCCAC
>DWHQ01000372.1:0-14574 GCA_018247955.1 Eurytides marcellus marcellus | reverse complement strand
TTTGAGAAACCTTTATCTGGTTTAACAATTTAAACATATTGCGAAACGACAGGAGGTGAGCTGTCGTTTCGCATTAATAAGACAATTAATGAGACAGGGTGATTATTTTTTCATTTATACTCTTTTAAAATAACCCTATCATTTTAATAGCGGTACGTTTATAGGCAATGGGAAGTCTGAGTGATTCATTTTACATCTACGGCTGTTGTGTTCGTCCGTCTTAGAACAATGCGGTACCGTAGTACTAACGAGCCGAGGGTCCTTACTAGTGTTTGATTAGCCAAAGAACTATCCCGCTGAACAGTACCCGAGCTCTCAGCGTTGTTTACTTTGCCGGCACTTTTGAAAGCTAAAACCCGAAGTGTGTTGTGGCTTAAGACCCGTCAACTGAACAAACGGATCGTGCAAACAGACCCACATTAATACCTGTACAATTTAAAGAAAAGGGGAGCAGTCTGAAGAGGGTGTTTGCTTATATTCCCATGAATATCACTGTCGATATAATTTTTTGAATTCACTTAATGGCGGGAGGCGAATCGGCAGCTTGCTCTAAAATTTTGCTGATGATGAACTATCATAGTTTTAATAATTATTAAAGTAATATGATTGAATTATATGTTTGTAATAAAGTTCTTAATATATAGCCGTCAGGTAATTTAGTTTGAATACAATGTGACAAAATCGATTAGATATTCTCTAAGCGTTTACTCCATATGATTAGAATACCTATAGTTATTTCTGCATGCGGTATTGAGAAAAAAATTCACACGATAACAATATTTGAACCCGTTGGAATGTTTTCCCGTTCGACTTGTTAAGCCATGTAATTCGTTGCGTTTTGGATATTATGATTTGAAGAAGTTAAAATCATTCTAATTTTTTGTCGTTCTATTCATGGCACGGTATGACCAAAATCGATGGAGAATGTGCTGATTAAACAGTTTGACCAAAATCGATCGTGAGTTTTTTCACTCTCAATATGGACGTCTGCAAAGGGGGAGGGGGAAGTTGGTAGTTTTGCCACCTTAACTGACTGGTGAATGGTCAATCTTTTCATCTCAATTTGGTATTCGGATATCAACACTTCGCGCTAGTTAGTGCATCTTTAGTAGCCGCGGATTGCGGCCGATGTACGTAAATCATTCTCAAAGACATTTGTATACTTGATTCGAGCTCGAGTTTGCATATTTCGTTTTTAACTGGCGGCTCTCGCATGACCATATATGAAATTCTTTTCAAATCATTTATCCGCAGGAACCATAATTGAACGCGATTAAATCTGATATGTCGCATTAATAATCTGTACCTGAATCAATTAAAATACAACCAACATGTAATTAAAAGTTGATAAAAAAAAAGCAACTATAATCATACTAATTAATTTCGAACACTATTTTGATATGTTACAAAAAATATTATACAAGACTGTGTATGTTTTGAACACGTTACAATTCTTTTTTTTTTAACCGGCTGCAAAAAAGAAGAGGTTTCTCATTTTAATTGTTTTTTTTTTGTTTTTAATTTCTAAGCCTTGGTAAATTAAATTGAAGATTGAACCTAGTGAAACCGCAACGGGAGGCAATGGATTTACGCGCGTTCAATTTCGAATTATAAACGTCGTCGCGCGCGCATGCGCCGTGACCTGCCATTAACTATTATTAAAATATCGCTAGGCCAGTGCCTCGCCATTCTCTCCCATGTTTTATTACGGCCCCAGCAGGCCGAGATACTGTCGTCGGGTATTTAAAGCTCATATGTTACAAATGTACACGTAGGACGCTCCGCGGACCCACAACTCGCCGCCTTGACGGATACCTTTTATTTTCATGCGCATTCGTATGAATTACAATGGTGAAATATCTTCGGACGCCGACTGGGTGGATTCGACTATAAATTACACTAATTACACATGAGCATCGTCGTCGAAACGGAATAGGATAAATTGCCGCGGTGTAGAAATAAAAAAAAGAAAAGCTCCACGCGAACTCAGTCGAAGGGGATCGCTTTCCACGTTGCACGTTGACGTGTTTCGTTATAAATATATCCCTTTCCGATGCGTAAGGTATTTTCTTACCGCGACGTCGTCGATGCGATATATGTTACATTGGTGCGTCGAGAAATATCGACGGATATTTTTTTTAGGGCCCACTTCAAATCGCTCATTACGAGGCCGTCTGCCACATCTTATTATCTCTCGACAGCTTTATCTCGATCTACGGAAATATCAGCTATATCAACGTCAGCTAAGGGCCGCTTTTCGGTGGAGCGCTTTCGTGAAACCACGCCGTTGTCCTTTCCAGTTCTGTCATCACGAGTTTTAGGTACCCGATACGGAATGGCCCGTCGGATAATCATAGGCATTCTGCCGCGGGCGTTTCGTTTTATGAATACATAATTTCAGACTTGAAAGTTCGTGTAATCGTTTTTAAATCGACTGATTATTATATGTCGATAGCGATTGATTCTAACGCTTACTAACGGTAAACTTTTAAATAATTTCAGTATTTAAGTGCAAATGATCTTGACTGCCTATGACATTTTACATAAAATAATAACCACAACAGCTTAGATTTAAACAAACTATAGCAATAAAATAAATAGTATCAGAAATAGCAATTTTAAATATCTTTGAATCTTGATTGTTTGATATTATCTAAATTACACTATCCTTGTTCCATATTAACTTAATATCAAACATCGAAATACGAACGAATCTGTAACAATAAAAAGGTTGCTCTAAAAATAGAACAAATTTATAAAAAGACAGAGCCAAGAATAATTAAATATTATTATGAATATCAGGAACCTTTGAAGAAAATGTTATGGGCTTATAAATAAAACTTGAATTATTATTTTGTAAAATAGTGCAAATACATTAAGAAACGTAATTTTTGATGTGGTTCTAGTTGATCTTGTAAATTAGTTTAATACCATCCTTTTAGGATAAACCCTTTACTGTTGATGATATTAAACAAATTTCATTCTACGTATTTTTACAATTAAATAGCACAATGCAAACAAAATGATTTAGGAGATTATTTTTAATTTTGTCTTTAGTGTAAAGGTTTAAATATTTGTTACAGGTATAATAACAACACGTGAGGTATTAGACAGGGAGTTTAAATCATCGTACTCTCTTTTTGCTGAAGCAAGAGACCAAGGCAGTTTACCAAGATCTAACAGAGTTCCTATAGCCATAAAAATAACAGATGTCAACGACAATTCACCAGAAATCGTAGATCCTAGAGAAGATGTAGTAAGCGTAAGAGAAGAACAACTGCCAGGTGCAGAAGTTGCTAGGGTTAAAGCCATAGATAAGGATAATGGTAACAATGCAACGGTTACCTATTCTATTCTGAACGATAGAGATATGGACGGTAACGGAGTTTTCGTCATAGATTCGAACACCGGTGTCATTAAAACAAGCACAGGTGAGGAACGATAAAATTACGAACTTTTATGTATATTTTATAACTAAAATAATAACACTTTTACTTATTATTTAATACTTGTAGTAAAAAATTATGTTACACTGTACTCAAACATATTCGTATCTTTTTGTATTTTAGTTCTGGATCATGAAGAGAGATCAATATATCGATTAACTGTAGCAGCAACGGATGATGGTCGACCTCCGAGGCAAACAGTACGCCAATTAAAAGTTGAAGTTTTAGATTTAAACGATAACAGACCCACATTTACCAGTTCAAGTTTATCATTTAAAGTAAGTGCTTTTCTGTCTTTTTACCTAAAAAAATAATAAAACTTGTGAGAAGCCAAAATTCACTTTTTAATTTTTTGTTTCTATTCAGGTAAAGGAGAATGCGAAAATAGGCCACATTGTTGGAACAGTCGCTTGCTGTGATAGTGATATCGAAGATAATTCAGTAAATAATGATGAAGAGAGACAAATATCTTATCTTCTTATGCCAATAACTTCGGATCATTCGCCAGGAACTTTTGAAATAGACCGGCGCAGTGGTTCATTGGTAGTAGCAAGACAACTAGATAGAGAAATTCAAGACGAATATAGATTAGAAGTTAGAGCCTTAGATACGTCGGCAACCAATAATCCGCAAAGTAGTGCGGTTACTGTAAAAATAGAAATTGTTGACGTAAACGATAATTCACCACAATGGCCCCAAGACCCTATAAGCATAGAAGTATCTGAAATCACACCCGTTGGAACACCCGTTTATAATTTTACAGCAAGAGATGCAGACGGTGGAGCTAACGGAGAATTGAATTTTAGAATAGTGTCTTCTTTACCGTCAACCAAAAATGTATTCAACTTAGATCCCCTAACTGGTACATTAACTTTAACTTCACCGCTCGATTTTGAAGAAGTGAAAGATTTTTGGCTAGTTGTTGAGGCAACCGACTTAGCCTTTAATATAAGCGAAAGAATGGCCACCTCGGCAACAGTTCACATTTCTGTGACTGATGCAAATGATAACATTCCTACCTTTGTTTCCAAAAATACAGTGTCGGTAACTCTCAATACTCTATCAGGTGTATTATATCAAGCAGTAGCTGTTGATGCCGATTCTGGAGATAATGGAAGAATATCGTATTATATTTCTAGTGGAAATGATAATGCTTACTTTTCAATGGATTACGATACAGGAAAACTTACATTATCAAAGAAGTTTTCTTCAGATGCTGCAAAAGTTCGACCTGGTCAATATAGAATTAATCTTACTGCATCTGACCACGGAATTCCCTTTCCGAGGCAGAGTCACATGACATTACTATTAAATCTTCAGGCATCTACAAATGTTCCACCCAGATTTACAGATTCTGTTTATAGAGCTAATATTAGTGAAGATATCCGCCCAGGTAGTTTTGTTACCAGATTATCTGCTAAGTCATCACGAGGCAATATAGGTAAGTCTACAACTGATAAGTGTGACAATTTACTTATGACTAAGTTTAGAACCTAATTTTAACATATGTTTTTCTTTCAGGAAACCTGACGTATATGATACCGCCGGGATTGGCTGATGATAAATTTATTATAGATGAACGTCTTGGTACAGTGACAGTCAAGACTAAAATTGATAGGGAGGAAGTAGACCAATACATTTTTCCCGTCTACGTTACAGATTCTAGTACTTTTCAGTCAACTACAAATTTTGACGTAGCTACTGTGTTTATAAGTATTTTAGACGTGAACGATAACCCTCCAGCATTTAAAACTAGTTCATGCTACCCGTTGGCTGTTCCCGAGAACAATGAACCAGAAATAATTCATACAGTTGCTGCAACAGACAAAGATATTGGTGCAAATGGTGTAATAACTTACAGTATCGTTTCGGGAAATAATGGAAATAAGTTTTCCATAGACTCGACTTCTGGAAAACTGACAGCTAAAACATTGGATCGTGAAACTCAATCAAAGTACGATTTGACTATTGTTGCCTTTGATCATGGTTCCCCTGTAGCTTTGCAAGGATCATGTAACATTACAATTATGGTTGAGGACCAGAATGATAATGATCCGGTCTTTGATACTGGCCATTATTCAGCAGCAATCCCCGAAGACGCTCCAATTGATACCTCTATTATAAAAGTAAGAGCAACAGACGCCGATTTGGGATTCAATAAGCGCATTGTCTATTCCCTGGCCAACGAGAGTCAGGGTCTATTTAAAATCGACAATAAAACTGGAATTATTTTTACAACTGGGTAAGTTCTTTAAATTATGTGGTAATATCATTGATTATAATAATTAGCCAATTATCTTGTACCAATTATATTCAATTTCAACCGTAATATTTGCAGGTATTTTGATAGAGAAAAAACAAGTGTTTATCACTTCGAAGCTGTCGCTACAGATCAAGGTCGATACGTTGCTCGCTCGCAAAGAGTTTCAGTTGAAATAACCATAAGCGACGTGAATGATAACAAACCGATTTTTACAAAATACCCATTTAAAGAGCAAATGGCAACGTTGACTCCACCAGGTCAAAGTCTTCTACGCGTTTCAGCCACCGATAATGATATAGGAATCAACGCAGAAATATTATTCGAACTTTTGGATACAGCAAATCATAGGTTTCGGATCAATCCCACCACAGGAGTATTGACTGCAACTCAAAGCTTAGCCAGTGAGAACGGAAAATTTATCCATTTACGTGTTATGGCAAAAGATAAAGGGAATCCTCCTCAAAGTTCAGTGGGACTTATCGAAATACGTGTTGGCGATTTCAGTGATCAATCACCAACTCTAAGCTTTCAAAATTCGACTTATAATGTTACCATAGAAGAAAATCTATCATATGGTAAAGACGTATTGCAAGTTACAGCACTAAGAAGTGATGGTCGACGTCAAAGAATAACTTACGAGTTCGGGAATGGTAACGATCAATATGCCTTTGAAATAGATTCAAACTCGGGTGTAATAAGGGTGAATAACTCTGAAAATTTAGATTTTGAATCCCATCAAGGGCCTACTCGGCAGCTCGTTGTGGTCGCTAGAACGGAAGGCACCCCCAACTTGTACGCCTATTGCAACGTTATCGTTAATCTTTTGGACCAAAATGATCACGCTCCTAGATTTACTCAGCAGCAATATATAGCCAATGTGCTTGAAGGGAATACGAAAGGAGAATTCGTCATGCAACTTGCCGCAAAGGATGACGACCGTGGTGCGAACGCGAGAATTTTGTACCACATTGTCGATGGCAATCATGACAACGCATTCATAATCGAGCCCGCATTTTCTGGTTCGGTAAAAACTAACATAGTACTCGATCGCGAGATAAGAGAGATGTACAAATTGACCGTGATCGCGACCGACGAAGGCGATCCGCAAATGACTGGAACAGCGACACTGAGAATTAACGTCGTCGACGTAAACGACAACCAGCCGACGTTCCCGCCACCTAATGTCATTTCAATATCCGAAGGTAAGTTCGCTTCCACGTTTTCGCTACCATTTACGTATTCCCCTTTAAATTGGTGTACGGCGGCCGATAGCTTTGCGAAATAAATTGGTAGAACAAAAAGCATTTTACAAAGGGGAGGGCATTTTACATAATTTGTATTCCCGACTCTGCGGCTGGCTTACATTGCGACTTTGCGATTCCAGCGCCGAGATTAAATAAAAGGGTCTCCTTTAGGATCAATATTTATTGGACGGTATTACATTTTTTTCAAGTGCATGTTTTAGCGGTGCCTCCCCAACGAACGGTCCGCGCCCGATCTCTTTTTGTTTCTGCGGTCGTTTTTTTACATCATTGTACTGCGACGGTGGTTTTGTTTCGGCGCATTTTATTTTTCGAGCGTTCAAAGTGGCAGTCAAACGAGAGGGCATCTTAAACCACCGATTTATTCATGCCGATTCCTTCTTTGTTTTTACAGGAGCGGAAGTCGGATCGATACTGACATCTGTTACGGCAAATGACGTTGACACATATCCCGCTCTTAAGTACTCCATTGTTCAAGGGGACAACACGTTCTCAATAGACAGATATAGCGGGAAGATTGTGCTCAATAAACCTTTAGACTACGAAATGAGACAACAGTACCAGGTGAACATCACAGCGTCCGACACTGAGCATGTGGCCAGAACAACTTTAACGATCAAAGTTACGGATGTTAACGACAACAGCCCAGTTTTTGATGAAATATCTTATAACAGAGTATTGCCAGGTAAGTTATAGAAAACTATAAACTGATTGACTGAATTTATAAAAAACGATATAATATTTACTAACTTTTTATGCGCTGAATTTTTTATTAATCTTCAATAGTTATTAAATTGTTTATTTTTTATTTTGAATTTCGTTACTTTGACCGACTTGATGAGGTTAAATGATTGATGGGCCTCCAATAAATTATGAATAAATACTTAATAAAATTATGAAACTGTAACGTGTATAAAAAACATTATGGTTTATTTTGAAATTAATATCTATTTTTTTTTTTTTGCACTTTTGAATTAAAATAATTGATTTCTTCGTTTTAAATGACGATGAAAATTATAAAAAAAACTCATGAATAACTTATTTAGCCAATTAAAAATTAATCGATTAAGAAATCAGTCCACGAGATACACATTATAAGGAAATCATAGTTTTTAACCTGCAATCTTTTTATTTCTAGAAGGTACGGGTTCCCTTGAAATCGGCAAGGTCAGCGCCAAGGACAGCGATAAGGGTGAAAACGGCGAACTGTCCTACTCTTTCCTGCGTCCGAGCGAGGGTTACTACATAGATGCAGTGACCGGTATAATGTTCGTCAACTTTAGTGCCTTGCCGGCGAACCAACGGGATACCCAGCTGGCTGTATTGGCCACGGACCACGGCAGACCGAACAGAAGCGCAGTAGCTTCTGTAAGGATTAGCACTGGAGCGTCCTCGGAGATCAAACCATACATTGGACAAGACACATACAGGTAATTATTACAAGTTTATCGATTCATGTTATAAGGTTTATAAACTCATTAAGGGATTTACCGTAGTGAATTGTATGTATCTTCATATGTCTTTATGTCTAACATATGTACCTTAATGTCTAAACAATTGCTAACGCTAATGTAAAAGATTGACTTTGTCTTCTGGGCAAACAATCATTTGCCCCAAGCACGACTTAGACATCGTTCACATCTTTTTTACTTAATTATTCCAAATTAACATATTTTTTAATAAATGGTTAATGGGTTAAACTATATGCCTGTTAAAACAGTATTAAATAATTAATGTATCGTTTTATCCTATTTCAGAATCACAGTCAACGAAGATACAGAAAAAGGATCGTCGCTACTCCAAATAGGTGGCATCAATGATGTGCTTAAAAAGTATAATCTGGACTTTCATATAATATCTGGTAACGAAGGCGACGCGTTTGACGTCACGATGGAAGGTGCCCTGATATTAGTGAACAAGCTTGACAGAGAGGTCCAAGATTCATATGTATTGGGCTTGGCAGCAGTGGAACAAGGAAAAGTTTTATCATACAATCAAAACAAAACTTCCATTACTATTTTTGTAACTGTAGCAGACGCTAATGATAACGCACCAGTGTTTTCTTTAAGCGATTTCGATATATCTGTTAGTGAAAACGTTAAAATTGGTTATACTCTCACACAAGTGTCGGCCGCTGACTCGGACCTATTCAACACACCTAATGCAGCAATCGTTTACAATATAACGTCAGGAGACGACGGAAAACTATTTTACATACACCCAACGACTGGCATCTTGACTGTAAATAAGACACTTGATTATGACATTGGCAACCCTAAATTTAAGCTCGTGATAGTTGCATGTGATCAGGGAATGCCATGCTTGTGCAACGCCGCATACATAGAGGTTGATATACTTGATGAGAACGATAATGCACCCACTTTCCCTGTCTCCGAATATTTTGAGACCATCGGTGAAAATGAAAGAGTGGGCACTTCGATATTTACGGCGAGAGCAACGGATCTGGATAAGGGAAAATATGGAAAATTAAATTACTCTATAGTACCCAGCTCACCTAACTATAATAGAAACGATGATTCGTGGAAAATGTTCCAAATAGATTCTTTCTCGGGCCTAGTCAATTCTAATGCCGTATTCGATTATGAACAGAAAAATAAATATGAATTTTCGATCAAAGCTTCTGATATGGGAGGTAAAAGTTCAACGGTAAAAGTTAGGATTGACGTGGAAAGTCGAGATGAGTTTTATCCGCAATTCACACAAAAAACTTATAATTTTGGTGTTCCGAAGTCGGGATCATTACCAATGGGATACGTAATTGGCCAAGCAACAGCAACTGATAGAGACAAAGGCATTGACGGTCGCATAGTTTATCAATTATCAACGTCACATTCATACTTTAAAATAAACAGAACTACAGGCGTCATTATCTTAAAAAAGAAAGTCGATTCGGTTCAAAGTCTATTTGGAGCTGACAAGTCAATCAGTTTAGTTGTGACTGCCAGTTCGGGGAGACAAGGATCGTTAACAAATAAAACTGCTGTAGAAATATTGCTTGACCCATTAGCTGTGGTGTCCGACAACACTAATCTTATAAACGACACGTCTGTCGCACAAAGCAGTGGGCTATCAGATTGGGCATTAGGTTTATTGATTGCATTTATATTTATAATCATCATCTTTGCTGCAGCATTTTTGTTCCTTCACATGAAAAACAAGAGACACAAGAAAGTGAATAAACCAGGATTGAGCTCTGAAGGTGTTGGTGCAACCAACAGCTACGTCGACCCTAGTGGATTTGATACTATACCTATTAGAAACACAGGGCCGGTCAACGCAGCTAATCAATTTGCTCCGCCAAAATATGACGAAATTCCTCCATATGGTCCCCATACAGGCAGTTCCAATTCCGGTGCGGCAACCACCTCTGAACTATCTGGTTCCGATCAATCAGGATCAAGTGGTCGGGGATCTGCAGAAGATGGAGAAGATGGGGAAGATGAGGAGATAAGAATGATAAATGAGGGACCTCTACAGAGAGAGTCCGGTATGCATAGACAAGCTAATGGAGTAGACGATGACAATCTATCCGATGTTTCAGTGCATAACACACAAGAATACCTGGCAAGGCTTGGTATAGTTGATACGGGAACGGGTGGGGGAGCTTCAACATCTTCGAGGAGGTGCTCAGAGAATGTTGGAAATAAAGACACTATGTTACATCATGGACCAATCGACTCAATGCACATTTTTGACGAAGACGGTGCCCACGAGAATGACATTACGAATCTCATATATGCAAAGTTAAATGAAGTGACAGGCAGCGAAAGAGCGAGCAGTGCAGATGAAACTAGCGCAGCCGTTGACAGGGCAATGGCTTTAGGAGCGTTCCCCAGTGCGCCAGGAGAAAATACCGCCGTTCCCACTGCTGGGCCTTCTATGACCGGTAGCCTGAGCTCGATAGTGCATTCCGAAGAAGAATTGACCGGCAGCTACAACTGGGACTACCTCCTCGACTGGGGTCCCCGGTACCAACCTTTAGCACATGTGTTCTCTGAAATAGCACATTTGAAGGACGACGCAGTTTCTCTTCAAAGCGGTAATAGCGGTGCTTCGAGCGCTAAAAGTAAGGGCACCTCTATAACTGGAGGGAAAAGCGTCCCGCCACCGTTATTGACGACGGTCGCGCCAAGAAGCTGCCCGGCGCCTTCCTTATCTTGCCGGCAACCGCAACATTTGTTACCCAGGTCGCCCATAAGCCACGATGTTCCTGGCGGATTTTCCGCTGCCGCGGCCATGTCTCCGTCCTTCTCGCCATCATTGTCACCACTAGCGACTAGGTCTCCCTCTATGTCACCGCTTGTTGGGCCAGGTTTACCGCCGGCTCCGGCCAACAGGAAACCTCCCCATTCGACAATGAGGATATGAAATTAGACAATGGTATCCCTAGTAGATTGTACATATACTGATTGTAATATCGACTGTTTTGCCTATAAGTATTGATAACTATAGTAATATTTATTGATTACCGATGTAATCGGATTAAGTTTCCCTTAATTTTTTAATGTCATTTTGTGCATGTTAACTGTGAAACTCTGCCTGAATATGCTCAAAGTGATTTGTAAGCGCTTATTACCGATTTTTGCGGTAAATGTAAATATTGTCTTCATTCGGGTTTTTATTTTTATGATGTATATATTAGTATGTATATTCTAGTGCCTTGTATGATATAAAATGAAGACTGCCATGTTAATTTACTATAGTGACAAACGAATCAGCTTTACTCTAAGCTATAAGTGTACTCTTAGATATTGCAATTGTATAATTAAGTAACATAAGAAAGAATGTAAAGTAACCTTATTTTGTATAATTCATCAAATCATAATAGTTATGTACAATGTAAGTCAACTTTTCGTGCCTTCACAATCCGAATAAATAAATGTATATTTTTAGGAAATGTTATTGTACTGTGATTTTCACCTTAGTATTGAGCACAACTGTTAACCCCCGTTCGTATCAGATAGATAGATATTATTACAACAAAATTAAATTATAAATATACGTCAATAATTAAAATCGATTATAGAAAAATCTATACGAACGGTGGTTAGTGTAAATACGTATCATAAGGTATTTTACGTTCCAACGCTCGACTGCGATGTTATCTATAAAAAATCAATAAAACACTGAAATTTTTCACAATATTGTTTTATTCAATGTAAATTATTTAAGGAAACGAACATACAAATGGTAAATTACGATAATATGGTATATCACAGTTGGATCTAAGTCTACGGACGCCCTTAACAATACTAGAACACAATTCACAACGAGAATGCCTTGAAAATTACATAATATTAATGCGTAATAATTGCTAGTATCAAAAATGAGACAAAGTAGGCCTAGAATAGATCTTAACAATCAAATTCTTTCATATTTGTTATCTCCGATTCCAAGTATCTCGCACATCAGATAATCTTACGACTATATTGTATCAGCTAGGCACCCAAATACCTATTAAACTTATCCTCCTATAACACGATACTCTTTTAACGCGTTTTCAAAAGAAGCGCTTTCGTGTCCTTCGTATGACACGGGTTGACTCCTATATAACGCTGGGATTTCCGATTATTAAAAAAGATGTCGGTGGAACGTTTTTCAGATAGCTCCGACAGATAATTAACAAGTAATAAAACTGTTTTTGTGAAATTGCGTATTTTTTTTTGAAATAACGGTCTTTAGTTACACATATTTTTGTTATTTAAAATTTAAGATTGTTTTTTTCTAAAACACACATATTTCGTTCATAACATAGCTTTTCTTTAACATTTGGTTTAAACCTTCTTTATAACGTTATATGGGGTGATATGAGCACGATTTACCAGAATGCTCATGCAACGCGTTTTCCTATAATGCTGAACTAATACCGTGTTACAGGAGGATTATTCTATTTCGTTTTCTTGTTCAATTCGATTTAGATTACACCGAGTCTTTATACCTTAATCACTTATCAACCTTACGTACATGAAAAGGTAAATACAATTGTTACAACATCGTCTGATATCCTAATTTTTTTCAAATTATTGCAAAATTCGTATAAGACTTACTAAGAGTTATAACGTTAGACAAAAATAGTATCGAAACAAACGACTACTTTAAGTAGAGTAGTTACTATTTTAATGTGCCTCGGTTATGTTTCAAAAAGCTTCCATTAACGATATAATAACACTAAAATAAGGCCCCTATGATAATAATTCCGAATCGCCATACTCTTTAGCCTAACTGAGCTACAAATAATGGTTATTTAATAATACTTAATAATATGATAGTCGTTTAAATAGGCATTGACTACTATTATGATACCACGAGATTACATACGTTTACAGAATGTTTGTTTTCGTTCCGTATATAACGGAATATTTGAAAACACATGTGTGCATGATAATGATTACAATTTGTATGAAATAAAGCTAATGTGAGATTTTCACACTACATTCAACTACTAAAGTCAATTAAGGTTTGGATTTTTATATGAAATGGATTGTAACATGAAAACAGTTCAGATTTTTTGTAATAATTAGTATTCTGTATTATAGAGGATACAGAGTCTTCAAAGTAATAGTAGTAGTGTTTTGCAGTGTTCCCTGAGATGACATAGTGTTACCAGCTATACTATCACCAATCAGTAATGAGATAATAACACAGCATTCATATTTAACGTACAACCAAATAGTAATATGTAAGCACAACAACCGTATTCCACTTTGAAGGGTAAGAATGTAAAGCGATAGACCGTATTAAATCTGTGGGTCGTAACGTACTCAAGCAAGTTTCAATTAGTGCAGTTCAAAATACTGTATGACCCTGTTACGGACCAGTGTATCGTTTGCCGTCAGTCGAATGACATGCTCGTCGCTTTATTTAAAAGCACGTCCAGCTTGCCACATGGTCCAAATATTCCAGAAAGAACAGCCTTACAGAACAGTGTATAGTTGAATTATTCACTTGCTTAGAATTCCTCTCGTGTGCCAGTTAAATGACACAATGTCTTAAAAGATGATAACGTAACGAGCAATCGTATTATGGACGTCTATGGCCTGTCTATAGTAGTCTAAATTCGTCTAAACTTGCTCATACCTCATTTTCTAATACAAACACAAAATCAGAAATTAAAATACAACTGTATGTTTTTATCGAAAAACTACGAAAACTCCCTTGTCTTTGGTTGAGCTGACTTTTATTTTGCTTTTGATAGATACAACCATCATAAGGCTTCTGTAATTCAGTAGTAGTATCATATACCAATACCATATCGCGACTCAATAGGACATTACATTACCATACAGTGAACTTTTCGATAATTACTGAATCGGTTGAGAAAGAAGATCAGAAAGAAGTTCAGTTTTAGGGTAAAGAAGCAGCAATACTATATCGATATTACTTAAATTTAGTTATATTGCTATTCTTTCAGCTGTTCTGAGATTGTCAGCTAACAAATATACTAACACTTTTTTGTCTCTATAATTGAATTATGGTTTAGACCAGAGATTTCAAAACTTATTATTCTCGTATATAACTTCCAAACTTTATTAGTTTCGGTGAACTGCTGCTATCTATCATAATCCCAAGACTCGTCAAAAAG
>DWHQ01000371.1:0-14577 GCA_018247955.1 Eurytides marcellus marcellus | reverse complement strand
ATGTGTTGCCAGCCTTTAAGGGGGGGAGGTTTTGAAATAGGGAGGGGGAAGAGTGAGTACGAGGGTGGTGGAATGAGAGAGGGAAGAAGGGGAGGGAGGGGCATGTGCCTCCGGCCACCTTACTCACCGGACGAAACGCGGAAGCAAAAATACCACACCATACATTTCACGCCGAATTTCTGTGAGGTCGTAGTACTTATCCAAACAGCAAGGAACAGCTGTGTGGCTCTACCACCGTAAAATAGTAATTTCAATGAAAAAAATATTAATAAAATCTCAAACTAGTGCCAAACAGAAATAGAACTTATAAGTTTTAGGTATTTAATCAAACGATTAAGATACAGTTCTTAGGCTCAGGTAATATAGCAGGAATCTTAAGCCGTCTATATTGTGGGCCTAATAGGCGAGGTATTAGGGAAACCCGTTGGCAACTGATTAATTGTTAAGCTATCGGCACGCAAACACGGTGACTGTGTTAGTGTAGCATTAGCAAGAACGCTTAAATATATGCAGGAACCGTGAAATGACACACAGTGGTTGCTTAAAAAGGCTTGAGTAGAAGTTAGTCGTTTTGATTTCATGTGTGCTACTGAATAATGGTAGTTATTGAATAAAAATTTATTAAAAACTTTTTCCAAAAATTACTTTGATTTTGGTCGAAATAAACATTAGTTGATTCTTTGGAATTTTTTGTATATCGACGCTAGAAAGCATAAACGTAGTAACCAGCATGTACTCCATGTGCCATTTACTACGTGTTTGCTTTCTAGCGTCGATATGTTAATAGGTTTGTTCTTGTAGTTTGTTGTAGTTTTATTATGCTTTAATTTATAATTGAGATTCGATTGTAGCAATTGTAATATTACGGGTTATGAATCTGAATCTCTCCATTCCCGGCAACATGTCTATGTTGTACTCTTTTTAGTACAAAAGCGCTTATGCGTACAAAACATAATGTTGATTAGCTCTTTTGTTGTCATCAAAGTGGAAAACGCACATTTACCGCGTTAACTACTTCAGGGAAATTGGTACACACATAAAAATTTAATAAATTGTCTCATTTCATAGGATAAGTAGATATTTAAATGTGTGGCGGCAAACTTATGACCACGTTAACATAAGTAATGACTGTATTTTTCACTACGTGTACATCTTTTAGAGTACACCACGAGTTGGTACAATAATACATGAGTGTATCACCATGAATCCTCGCTAATTATTCAATTAATCCACCGGCCTTCACGGTCCCCTGCGGTGGCGTCGAGTAATGTCACTAACATGTATTATTAAATCATATGCTAACATAAACGTTTAAAAGTTTTTGTTTTCTTTAGTCTCATCGTCCCTTTTTAGTGCTTATAGATTTAGACAAATAGTTTAATTTATTTTGTAATTTGTAAATTATATAAATTATAAATATACTAACTACCGTATTACATCGAGTATAACACGCCATTTCTTATAAGGCGCACTGTAAATATTTCAAGCTAGAAATAAAAAAGATACCTGAATTAAGTATTTTTATTATAAAGTGTAAAGAAAAATATGTATATACTTAAAGAACTGAAAATTATATTTTATTATTCAAACACTTTAATCTTCAGAAGAACCATCATCTTCACTTTCCAATTTTGTCAATTTAATTTCTGTTAGTTTAGTTGATTCATTGTTTTCCCATAAAATATCTTTTGAACCATCAAGAGCATTGGTGATGCAGCACTTTTTAAATGAATCTTCTACTACTGGATTTAAAATTTTATTCCAGGTAAAAATGTGCGTCTTATAATCGATGTAATACAGTATATACGTATAATACTTAGATAAACTTGCCTTAACAAAATATAGTTTCATTTTCTACATTTTGAACATATAGACGTGATCGCAATATTCCTTCGCTAAAATAAGTATTTCGTATTTATAGGCCTTTCATGTAGGCTGTGAGTAAAAAAGAATTAGGACGTGACATCTGTATGAACATCGTCTTACCCTTACTTCTTTTGCGTGTTCGTGTGTAATATAAAAGGGTGTAAATAAAGTAAACTACCGCTTTGGCAATAAGTGACATTTATATGTCAGTAAAAACAAAATACGTTTCATTAATACCTACGTGACGAACACATCTTAGTTAATATCTCTTCAAGGTTGTTTTTAATGTACAATTATACCACTATCTGTTAACGGGTGCTAAAATATTTTTACAAAATTCTGACATTTCACCATTAATTTTCACCATCACATTCAGATAAATAGCAACTGTGTTTTTAAATTGTTTCATTTGAAAGCTACATCCGAGTCTGAAATTGACTACCTCAGGTGGGTACAGTTTGCGACCCGAAATGTTAGTTTACGGAAAGCTGTTCCAAACTACAGCATTACTAAAACTTTTTAACTACTACGTTTAAACAAAAGGTATGTTAAGATTTACTCGTGCTTTAAGTCTTAAATATTATGAAAAATTTATCATGATCATTATGACTGCATCGAAAATTGGCTAACTTATAAAGACGTGTTTTTATTAAATTATGTCATGATATTTAATTTTATTATGTTAATTTTCTTCGATAATTTGTAGTATCTAAGATTTTGGGATCGGAAACGTGGGGAAGAGAAAACGGGAATGTCAAAATAAGCCAAAATGAGGGCGTCAATTTGTTACATTTTCTATAAAAAATTGATGCTCATAATCTTTTACAGAATACGTCTGGCGTCGGTAATATAGTGGTCATTGCCAGTTATACAGTCGCGAAGCAATTATATGTGTGCATTACTGTGATCCGGTTTGAAGGGCGTTGTTGTCAGTACAATTATTGGGCATAGAGTTAGAGCTAGTCATATTAGATGATATCTAACTCTGAGTGGTATAACTAGCTCAGCTAAGCAATTTTGAATTAAAACTGAACTTCATCTCTTAAAACTAAGTTTCTTATACGGAAATTTCTTATATACCTATTAATTTGACGCATGAACGAATTCATATAACAACACTTAGCAATGTAATTATTCTCTATAACGTAAACATAGGGTTAAAATACTTTTTTTATTCTGTATTGCCTTGTTCATCACGTCACTTTATCTTTTAATAATATATAATGATTTTTATAAATACCATAACGAATCTAACCGTCCGTCAGCAGTTAGTTATTCAAGTCCTTGTTAATCGAAATAAGTAGAGTTGAAGAGAAGGAATAACATGCGCTGTGTAAATTTAAATTGGAAACTATTTAATTCGCGCTCGAGTACACTAAATAAAATAACCCCCCACCCGTCGCGTGGGCGGCGGTGCTTCGGAAAAGTGTTTTTCTCGCAGCGGCCGTGGCGTATCGGAAATTGCGCGGTTTTTGTTTTCGCATAAAACCGCTTCGCAATCGAACGGCGCGCGGCGGTCGTTCGACCGTCGACGCTTTATTGTTCCCTGATAGAATGCGGTGCCCGCGGCGGTGTTGCAGCACTTGTTCTGTTTTGAGGTGTCGAACGGTTCACCTGATATTGGATGATTACTTCGCCTACAAACAGCTTAATTATTGAGCTTCTTCTTAAACCATAAGAGCTAAGCTCTTGTCCTTCCACTTGTCCCTACCTTTCTCCATTCCCTTCATCCCCTTATACGACCCTATATTCGCCTTTTCCTTTAGTTGGTCAACAGAAGCTCTTCTTGGTCTTCCTCTACCCTTTTTAATAATTATTGAGCATATATATTAAATATATTATAAATCACATCTCTTTGTTGTTTCAAACACTGTATTGCACTGTTTCGTTAGGAGCAAGAATGTCGCTTATCATCAAGCACACAAGCTCACGCGTCAATTAATTTCCTTAAAAATGCCTAATTTTTGCGATATCATCCAGCAACCTTTAAAAGAAATTGTGATTTATGTCACAGTTTGCTTTTTTGTTGCCTTATTCGTGAATTAACAGGGTCGCGAAGTTGCAATGGATCGGACGGCGTCACCGAATTGTATTTGTACTCTAGCTAGCTAGATTGTTTTTCGCATGTTCTCTCGCAGGCATCTATTGACCAAACTGTAAAGTTGCTGGGTTTGTTAACCCAGCGGCTTTACAGTCAATTGAGCAAATGGTTCACACAATAGTTAGTGAAGGTCGCAGTTTACAGGCAGGTAATTCAAGCGTGTTGAAAAAGGGCGCCGGCCATGTCACAAGATGTAGAGGATCAGAAGAATTAAAAATTACTTCCTTAGATCTGAGAGGCCTTAGTTCTGTTCTAGACAAGCTAGAATAGTCGTAGAACAGAATGCTGTTGCATACTATAGCAAAAAAAAAGAACGAAACCGAAAAGGAGATATATTATTTACATCACTGTATTGTTATCCTATGGTAGTAGGTCGTCCCCGCCTAGCTTTGGTGTACGGCGCTATAAAAAATCGCAAAAAGCTATGGAGTCCGTAGTGCACATTTTTTTCAGCACAGTTTATGTCAATAAATGCAATTTTATGTATTCTATTTTCATAGATGAACAATTTTGGATATATATATGTTCATCATTTTGCAGTTATATTGTATCTTATTAGTATTATCAGGCGCAGCTATATTATTAATATAGACAAAAACAACAAAAGCTTCTAATGTGTATATTCGTATCAAGCCACAAGCGCTGTACAGCCAGTTTTATAATATAAAAATGTATTTATTCAGTTGAAAACTTTCCAAAAGTCTGCGCGTAAGCGTTCTTAGCAAATGTACTAGAAAGTTTTGACTTCTGTTACGCTGCGCATTGTTCGCTTCGATATAATACAAGAGTTCTGTTTAAAACAATTCTTGGAACTTTAACTTACATCCATCAGAAGCATACAGTTCCTGTTGTGCGAATATTCTAGCTTGTCTGTACTAAGCCTATGAGGTCTAAAGAAGTAATTTATTATTCTTCTGATCTCCGTGTAGTGAGATGGCCGGCGTCGTCTATCAACACACTAGAATTCTCTGCCTGTAAACTGTGATCTTCACTTACTATTACGTCAACCAATTAACATTTTCATTCATTAATAAAGAATTCTTTTTATTTTGTCAAAGGAGAAAATTATATCAAAAGTCGTATTTGTAAAGGTCTTTAGATGCGTTCTGTCTGTTAGCACCATAACCCATATATTTGATAATTAACTTATATAATAAATATAATTGAGTGCAAATATGATATCGGTATTTCACACATGAACTGAATGGCTTCAGTAAGCAAGAAATTAGAAGCTGCGGTACTTTCGGATGTGATATACTGTCGCATACTCGCAAAGACAACCAGAAAGAGTGCCAAGTCATCGACTGTAATGCTTTTTTTGCCCTTTCTCTGGCATACCGAAAGCAACCTGTCGGAGCGGCAAGTATCATGTTATTTATGTTTTTGAGCCAAAATCACCGGTGCTGTAACTTAACAATAAATAATTCGCATAGTGCTCGGGAAAGTTTTCAAAACTTCAAGATGCATTCAGAGCCCGCTTTTATGATGTTATGAATAGACTTTCGCGCTACGCTCTCATACCAAAGTCCCTGACTAACCTGAATCCTTTATAAGAGCCTAAGTTTACAAGCCCACATATTGAGCCTGCTCCTATTTAAACTTTTTCTGTTCCGTTCAATAGTTTAGTTCGAATACGGTTTTTTTTTTAATTCACCATGTGTTTGCTAAAACAGTGCTATTGTAACTAGTGCTTGATAGGCGTGGTACGGTATTGAAATCGTATTTTTAAACGCTGTTTATATCATATATTTAGTTTATTAGGTATTATGCATACACAACATTTTTTTTTGCAATATGGAGGTATAATATAATTCATGATTAGTTGTTATTACCGAGTCGAGTTAATACCTCTGCCAGAAGGTTATTTAATTCACATTAAATAAGTTAACGCTTAAGCGTTTTATCATTCAAAGTTTATTACTTATACAAATATATTAGTTACTTATGAATGTTCATAAGTTGGAATAGGTTTTAATCTCCATGTCTGGTTTTAAGGAAACTTCTTTCATTATGTTGCCGAATTGACCTAGTGAAACAAGCTACCGTTTGGTTATCAGGCGAGTTTGGCGATTCAATCACAATGTACAGTGACCTGTCTCGTATAAACTTGCGTCGTATCGCTTCTCAAAGGCAGCGTTGTACACTGCAGCACAGTGGAGGCGCCACCGATGAATATGCAACACGCAGTAGTTTGATACCGCCTTTGACCTGAAATCATTCTTGCACGTCGCTAACGTCCACCTGCATGCAAACGTCCGCAGTTGTGTGTAACCCACGTCTAGATATATGTACATTCATACATGCGAACGCTTACTGTTACGGCGAAGCGCGTGTGCCTTTGTGTTTACCGTTCGATGTTGGAAACTTGACCGGCGCGGCGGGAGCGTGACGCTGACAGGAATACTTTTGAGATAACAGCTGAATGGTGACTATTGATGTGTCTTGTCTTGTATGGTTTTCCACTCCCTCTGTTTGGCGAAAACGGAGAAAGAGTTGTCTATTCCATTCAATTTATTGTATTTGCTCTATACTATACTGCGATTGGATTTGTTGTGATGCCTTGTGTATCGCGGCATTAGTAATTTAATGAACGAGTGATACACTCACTAAGAGGATCAAAATTGATTTATACTGGATACCAGTTTTTAGTGAGATTTGCACTGGATACTAACAAGTCTTGAGTTTTTATAATCACTTAAATGAAATTTTGGATTTTTTTACTTTCTCTTAAAATTGAGATGTGTGGCAATGGACTAACTCCCAGGTTTTGACAATTGCTTGTTTTTTGGTAAACAAGGATAGTAGCTGCTACGGGCAAACATTTTGTCGATGCTACATTATTCCGCAACACCGTTACATTCTTTGATATATCGTGACCGGAATAAAAACAATGTACTGTCTTAAAATACGTTTCGATAACATGTTATCTGTACGTGTATTATCATCGGATTATGTGGCCCGTATCTTAGAGGGAATTGATAGCAACTATATTAGTTACACTTATTGAAAAAAATAATGCTGTTTTAAAATGCCATGAATGATTTTTAAGAATGTGTTATTAAAGGTAATTTTATTTTTAATTCGTATAGTATATTCGTATATTATATTTCGCATTGATTATGGTAACGGTTAATCGTTCCGGTTATTTTGAAATTATTCCGGGTATTTTAATAAGAATACGGGAAAGTTGTCTTCGGTCACTCTCAGTCGCACGAATTACAACAACGCCTTAAATTTTGTCACTCCGTTGCTGCGTGAAATATTTAACAGATAAAGAAACAAACTTTCAAAATAATTATCTTAGCAATTAATTAACGAGGGCACGTGTTGTTTTATTTTTTATTATATTTCGTGCAGAGTTCTCTTGAAGTGACAATGTCAGTAATTCTACTTCCAAACACTAATATGTATTCATTAAAGTATTCCGATTAGAAGGGCAATTTGGCCAATTTGGCATAGATATGGACCACCTATGCCATTTAGAGACCATCTATATCACTAGGTGACGAGGGTAATGCAGTGCCAAACAGTTTTGAACTGTGTGGTGGCTTTTTTTTTACTGTTTAAAATTCTTTGTGGGACAGTGCTGTTTTGGACAAGTATTACCATTACGTTAGTAAGTATATGCCATTAGGTGCACGATTCGATCCCGTCTCCCGATTTCATTTGCTTAAATTCGATCTCCATTTTAAGCGTTTTAAAATAAAAATAAAAATGTCGATTGCTTGCTCTGTTGCTGTCTGAAAGAAACGCACAAAAGCAAATTATACTGTTACTTATAACATGCACTCGCAGATAAGTCAATGTCAAAGTTAAAATTTCTTACAGTAGTCGGCCTTTTTGGAGTCAGGTTGTACGCCTTAACTCTTCTGACTGTCCAGCCGCTAACAGCCACTTCTCGTGTTCTTCTGAGCTTCTTCTTCCACTTGATCGCCAGAGATCGCCCGATTTCTGAGCGAAGTACTGACGATTAATCGGTCATTCCCTTCTGATATGGCGGTTCCGTGTCGTCGATTAAAGCTATGGGTAATACGATATAGTGAATCTGTTGTTTGACGACTAACTGATAAGGGTAAATAACCGTTTTTATAGGACATAACAACCCTTAAATAGCGTCATTGAAAACACGTGCAAAAATGATGAATGAATGTTTAGTAGCCAAAATATAAAGCTTTAATAGATCAAAAAGAAAATTACAATTCAGGGCTAATTTTTTTATAGACATTCGACCTCGTGCACGACGTTGTAGTATTTTTATTTTTTTGTTCACGAGTGTATTTATGTGGGAATGTATTGCAATAGTTTAACTATACTCGTTAGTGTTAGCTCGTGTTTGTTTGTTAGTGAGTTAGTTCGCGCGAGAAGTTGTTAGCGGTAATTGACCTATTTGTTCGCATCCGAACAACGTGAAACTTTGCAAACATAACTAGTTCTCGATGACACTGCATAGTTGATGACATTTTAACTTTTAAATATTAGCAAATTGCACCGGCATGGTTTTTTATGTTTCGTGCGATTTGTTAGGATGTACGTTCTCAAGGAACGTATGATTTTGTTATTCAAAGAGGAAAGCTCAGAAACTATATCCATTTCTGTGCGTCTTCAGATCAATTTAATTGTAAAAGCGCGTTCAGTTAATAAAAAACCTCTTAAATTTCACCTTAACTTTTCCTAAAATGAAATAAATAATTCCTTTTATTGTAAAAGCAATGGTAATTGTACCATGATGGTGTTTTATTAATGGTAATTTTTCAAGCGGACTCTGCCAAGAAGTCTACCAATAGCGGGCCAAATCACGTACAACTATTTGCCTGAACAAAATACGATAACAAATGCTTTTAGATACGAGTAAATAAAAAAAAAAACTTATCGCGAAAGGACAATAATTTGTTTTTATTAAATCTTATTCATGATGACGTAAGTGTTGTATATACGTCAAGCCGCCTATAAATAAAACGAGTACCGCTCGTTTTAACGAATAATATCCTCGGTGAATAATCCTCGGGTGAAATTATTCAATTGTTTTGTAAATAGAAGAAAAAAAAAACATGTATTTGTACGCATAACAATTTGCATAGCGCTCGGTACTGTTTTATTTGCCGCTTTATTATACCACTCGCATTGATTCATGCGGCGGTGTAGGTACCTACCTGTTAGGTATTAAGATAACGAGCATTGTAGCCGTACAGAGGTGTGTGAAACAATAACTGACCGCACAGATAGACAGTGTTCCATTTCGTCTAGATAGGGAGGACACACGTCCCAGCACAATTTGGGACATTGTGAATCTGGAGAACTAGACTTATTTCCATGAGAAGTGGATACACACGTGCGATAACGTCATTCCACGTGATAAATATCTAAGCAAGATTATTTAATATGTGATAGCGTGCATTTAGTTACAACACAGTTTTCGCAGCACACAAAAATTGTCAAGAAACGTTTTGTGAGGGTAATTTCTAGGGTATTTTTAACGGTTGTAAGAAAGGGAAACTAGAGTTTGTTTCGTAATTAATTAAACAAATTAGAGCAATGAGCTTATTGTTTACTCTATAATATCTTAAGCATGTCATCCACAGGGCAGAGATTTTATGTTCACATTATTACACTAAATTAGTGGAAGCAAGAATTTTCCTTAATCTTTCGATAGTTTTTTGTTTCGAAATGATGAGAAAAATGTAAAGAATCTTCCTTAGAGAATGTCATGTATTTATTAACAAAAAATCGGAAGTTGAAGAATTTAGGTTGCAGTCGAAATTAAGTATAGCTATATAGCATTTTTTTTATGCTACCTTTTCACTTTTAAATCAAGTATGGATTTTTTTAAATCATTGATTTCAATGTTTTCAATAACATGTTACCAACACTATGAATTGGATTGGTAATTTGTAAGACACGTTGCATAACTTTTTAAAATGGATTTTGTGCATTTCACGTCATTATGCTTTACGATTTTGGCATAAATTCGAATATAATTTGAAAAAGATTTCACTTCTATCCCAAGGAAATCTCATCACCAGTCTACCCTACACTTGACCCATCTCACTCCGAGTGAGGTCACCGTGAACGCTGTGTACTCTATATCTGAATTGTTTCGTTGTTCTAATCTACATTTCAGTGTCGCCACTGTGGCGAGTGGCTTGGCCGTTTCGTCGGAATGTTCCAGAAATATGATATTGAGGGGATTTCACATTGACACTTATACCGCTACTATTGTTATAAAGAAGCTTTTGTGCGGTGCTTTCGGTTTGAGAGAGAACGAAACCCACCAGGTTTATTCACAAAGTTCTTTGATTTTCTTAAAACTGATTTGTTATGATTATATTTCCTCGCGCTTCATCTATTCAAGGCTATAAATAACGCATGGAAACGCCATGGATAACAAATATTTTTTTTTAAGTCTGCGTCTTATTTTTTATTTTAGTTACGTAAAAACGTTACATTCTTCTTTCAATTGCTTTTAAAAGAGTAGAGCTGCAAATGTGTACATTAAAAGCTTAATCCCTTACGTGTTATTTAGTCTTCAGGTTTTATGTTGCATTGTTACGTCTTAAGGGATATGGACCGAGTGGTTTATTGAATTACAAATTCAGTCCTTTTTGTTAAACAGTTAATTGCATAATCTGTTTTGCTCACAACAGTTTGTAAACAAAATTTTGCATTATTTATATGTCGTTGACAGAACGGGTGTAAATGATGAATCTTTATATTAAATTTAAAGAATTTTACGTAAAAATCTGATTATTTTTACATTTATGCTCTATGTAAACTTTGACTGTGTCAAGTCTCACACTTTTCTTCAATATAAGTGGAATAAAAATGTAATATGTAATAATGAAAAAAATGTAATATAATAAATACAGATAACATTAAACTAATTTAAATTATATTGAGTGACAATCATTTAATATGTGCAGAATTCTAACACACCGTAGACAAATAGATTATTTATTGCAAACCGTAGGATTATTGCGGTCAGCCAATTGAAGTCAAGGACAATTGTCTTGAGTGTGTCTTTATTAAATAGATGGATGATTTCATTGATATGAACTTACGCCTGGCGTTCCACGAATGAATTGAGTCGTCCAGGAAATTTTTACTACTCATAGAAGACTAAGAGAAGGCTATAGTATGTAATATAAATATATTCCCGTAGTTATTAATAACTAGGTTTTCACCGTTTCAATAGCGTTGATTTTGATTTCCGGTATTTTTGGTAGTATTTTTCGGGAGAAGGGATTTTTTTTTATTTTTTTTATATAATGCAGTATATAATATGATAGGGTATTTTCCCCGCTTTCTTTAGGTTGTTTTGTGGTGAAAAACCGCCCATGTCACACATGGTACACAAATGCTACAAATCATACCAATCTGTCGTTCTGTTTCTGCTTATAAGAGGCATAAATCAACAATACGCTTTATGATTTAGTAAGAATTACTAAGTCATACATATAAAAAATCATTCTACTTTTGAATTTCACCGTCGTAGTTCATGAGTTTATTGATTATTGGAATTCAGAGTGAGTATGAGTTTATTGGAATTCACGTTTTCAATAGTGTTCTAGATATTAATGAGTGGCGTTTATCACTTAACATCGGGTCAACCGGTTGCTTGATTATTGTGTTCTGCTTACTTGTGTTATCCGATATTTTCTGAATTGGATTAAATTCTGTGTTGTACGGATCCAGATAAGTATATCGGATTTTAACTATTCACAAGCAAACTGTGGAGATAATATGAATGTAAACTCGTAGGTATTCACGAATTTTATTCAATTGTTATTTCTCTATGATATACTCTCACTAAACGATATTGTACCTTTTAAATGAAATAACCCAACCAACTTCGCGTGAAAAAAGAAATTTCCAATATGTCACTCACATACGCCCGCCTCTTTTTAGTCGTCAATAAAACCCATTAATATAACCACAAATTGATCGGTCCGCCGTTGTCAGGACGTCCGCCATTCCATGATTTATTCCACGAGCACACTGAAACGGCGCGCCAAATCCCTGCTCCCACTTCCTCCATTGTTTGTGTACGTTGCCCGGGGTTAATTGAATTCTGGCTTTCATGTTTTTATCGTGCTCCCCCGCGCTGCTTCTCGTTACTTACAACGATTAGTTGAATCAGGGAAACGATACGCTGTATATATATGTTCGTTCATACCTAGTGTGTGTAAGCCGCGTCCATTGTGCTGCCTCCGGTATGAGGCCTTTTTAAACCTGCGCCAAGGAACGCTAGGAGGCATTTCGAAATCTGAACTCTACGGAGAAGCAATAAAGTCAAATTTGCGATTTGCTTTGCCCTGTCTAGTGGGCTATAGTGGATTGAAAAGGTTTAAAATATGTATCTGAGTATGTAGCCACGTGTACATTGGTTTCGTTTTCGCTGTACTAGGTCCCTTCCCGTCCTTCAGGTAAACAAATAGAAAGCTATATATCTGACTTCTATTTAATAGAATTCGTGCAGATCTTATTTGTGTTGATTTATTTTGCTCATCCCATTCGTTTTTTACTGATGATCTTTTTATTTTGATGGCCATTTTATTTCATATGCACTCGAAGTGAATGAATGCCATCGAACTCCTTTAGTTTTGATATATTAATAAATCAAGTGTTGTTTGGACATTAAAGTCTCCGTGGTATCCGATTGAAATATAGACAGTAGATGAGTACGTTGTAGTTGAGTTGATTTATCTGTTATGTTATAAATAATTTTCATGGTGACGAAATTGTCTGAAAAAAAAACCACAGGCGTTACAAAAGTCATGAACCTAAATGCAATGCGTGAACACAAGCTATGAAAAGACAAGAGGGAAGTCACATGGACGGCTGCATGATGTTTTTCCTTTTGCCTCGGTTGTCTGGCGCCGCTTTTTTTGTCGTCCGGTGCCTTTGTGGAGGAAGTTGAAAACATAGTTCCCGCGTTCCCCCGCCGCTTTGGGGTCAATTTGAGATCGTCGAAGTTGATCTGCTGTATTGCTTAGAAATTGTCCGCGTAATAAGTAGGTCAAGAAGTGTGGTCGGTCATCGCTCCTGAACCGATGAAGCTTTATAGAGCCGCATAGGCTAAAAGCATCAACGTCAGTCAAGATAAGAAGATCATCGCTCCGCTCGGAATAAATTTTTGCATGTTTTTTTTTTTATAGTAAGTTTAGCATCGTGGTGAAGTTAGTTGCAGTTGACTATTGGGAATGACAAGATGAAAGTCTATTCCAAATTTAAAATGAAGCTGCCAACAATACAGCGCCTTTGCACGCAGATTTGGTAACGCTGCTGGCAAAATACAAATATTATCACTATCAGATGTTAAAAAACTAATGGAATGATACTAAACTTACTACTCACTATTCTTAACTTGTCCTTCTTAACGATTATTTACACATAATTCTTACTAATATTAAGTTGTATGTGTACTACATGTTTACTCTGTATACTGTAATTTATGCTCTTCAATGTTTAAAGTTACCTGGCTTCCCAAAACACAGACCTGGCCTAATTTGGGGGCTCCTGTCACATCTGTATGACACATGCGAAATGCTTTTCTTTTAATAATGTAAAATATTGTAAAATTTATAAATTAACTATAATTCTTGTATATGAGATAAGCAAATAAACTTAATATTATTGTTATTGTTTTATTTATGTTGAGCATAATAACAATGTATAGGAAGATGGTGTCAGACATGGTGAATAAAATGCCAATATGGCAATACAATAGGCCGATGGTCAACTACAAATTGTACTGAGACTAATTCATAGTTGAGAATAATAGTTAATTCGTTTTCAAAAATTAATCATCCAAGAAGTCAGGGATAAGCCACTAGCAGGATACAACTAGTGCATCGTGCCAAGCAAGACCCGAGACTCCCCTAACGGCGGGTGCTCCGGACCTTTTATACTGGTAGCAAAACATGTCAAGTAGTGAAGAGAGTGAGGAAATCGAACGATGCGTTCAGTAGCGTGAGTGGTGCACCTGTTGTTTACAATATAATTGCCAGGTGCATTTGATGACATAGATGCTGACAAATGTATTTAATTTCTAAATAGGAATATTGTACATATTAGTATTCACAAATGCAGATCGCCATATAGAATAAGTCATCTACATTTGAAATTATTGATTTGAGATGTTAATGCAAATGCATATGTTGCCCATGCTGTGACATGAAACACATAATTGGTGGTGAGCTTTTCTAATTTAAGGATGCCAAATGAAGGAAATTGAAAGAATTCTTGATGAAGAATAAGAAAAAAGATATAGATACTAAGGAAGTCTGCCACTGTTTTACTGTATGACAATAGCCACCAGTCTTTTAAAAATTGTTGATGTAAGGGATTCAATAGATACTAGAAAATGGTAACATTTATGTACTGATAATGAATTTATGAAAAAACTCAAAAAAAAAAAAATTATCACTAATATTAGTAAAATGGGTTTTTTACCATACTACCAATAACCAATTTTTTTTTTACTAACAACCAATTTTACCATACTAACAATATTAAATTATTTAATGATAATATTAAAAATTATTTGTAATTTTTTTTTACCAAATTACAGTTTTCTAAAAAACACTTAAATTGGCACATTGGATCTTTTGAAT
>DWHQ01000370.1:0-14600 GCA_018247955.1 Eurytides marcellus marcellus | reverse complement strand
TCGTAATTAAATGTTTCTGAGTATAATTCATTGATTACCTGAGAAAAAAAATTAATATTTATTAGTCAAAGTCATGATTTCTTTTTTTAATGTAAACTTCCAAGATCTCAAGAAAAGAACAGGCAATAAACTGTGATCTTGTTCGTATACTGTTAGTATCATTTTACAAAAAACAAAAAAATTTAGCTCATAATTAGCAGTCGAGGAACAGGAGCGGCGAAGCAAGTATTATAGTAGGTATATTAAAATGTAAAAAAAGCTTAACCAAATTATTCCTATGTCGTTTCAATTCTTTATACAAAATTTAATTCATTCATTTTGTTCGTATTTATAATTTTATAAAAATATATTTTATACCATTTTTGTAAATATATTATATTTTTTACCGAAGTGTTAACTAAATAAATATATACAAAACTTGTTATTTTTAATAAAGCTAGTTTTTTGTGTAGTGAAATTTCATGTTTCTTAATCTTTTTAATAAAGGCTTTAAATATATTAGATTAAAGTTTAGTAACGGGTGTTATAAATCAAAGCCATTTTTTTAAAAGCAGCACATTCACACCGGTCGAAAGTGAGGCCGTCCGCATTATCGAAGCCAAGATGTTAATAGAAACCGACAAAAATTCCGTGCCGCGCGACGCCGTGCGCTGTGTTTGGCAAAAACGTGAGACGGATGTAGGTCGTAGCAAGTGCGGTGCGAACGCCTTTTTATCAACAACCTCCATCTGCGACAATAAGAACAAAATAAATATCATAAAAATACGATTTCATGTAATTTATAGTTATTATGTACCGATAGAGCGGACAGCAAATTTTATTTTTTGTCTCAAATTATGTTGAAAATTTATCTCTGTATCGGAATTATCGATTAAGACAGCACTGGATCGATCAGGACTTTGATAATGATCAACAAAAGAATACGTAATGGGTCAAATTGTTTTGTTAATTATTCTATGCAAATAATAATAACCTTTAAGTAAGAGTAATAAAGTATCCCTACAGAATACCACACTGTTGCTAAGGGTTATGCCGCCAAGAAGTAATGTTGTTGCTGCGGCTTTTAACGATGTATGGCTTAAGCTAATATGTATAGATAAATATATGCAAAAGTATCAAATTACTCTAAAACTTTTTGTATTCACGAAACGTGAAAATTTTATAATAAGATTCCATTTACCACATGCATTATTTTACTGAAATTAGACGTCGAAAGCTTGCTAACGATTTCTAAAGAATTTGATTTAAAACTGTCTCTGCTTACATATGTTTGTAGTAAAAAAATATATCGAGAAAACATTTAAAATTAGCGTAATTAATATAGTTTAGATGTTCCATTATCTTGCTAGCTTACTTGAAAGTTTTTATTTCACTACAACGCGTTCACGCCGTATGTATGTATGTATGTATTATTATGACGATTACATTAATAAATTAAAAAGCAAAAACTAGTTGGTACAACTGTTACTCCGTGAAAATATAGCACGTCATTCGTCCTCGCCATACCGTCCTCCAAATTTGAAAGCCCTCTTCGCCTTGTATGCATGTATGGGCGGGCCGGTCTCGCTCAAGATAAATACTGAGAATTTTTGTTTTTAAGCTAAATTCCTCAAGCTCAAGCTCATGTACTGATTTTAAGCCAGTGCAAACCAAGTTTGGAATGAGTACGATATGCTGTTTTGTAATATTCACTATAATTTCATAATGTAGTAAATTTACAACACTATTTTATTTTATCATTATAAAACCTTATATTTATCAGCATCTTACTATTGTATATTTCTAAGTTACTGTTATGAATAATTTTTTAATTCAAAAAAATATAAAAATTTGTTATGGCATGCTTTAAAAGTACACATTTTGTAAAATTAAACAGGCCGTCATGATTTTACTCCAGAAACTTAACCATATTTTCTCAAAGGATTTGGCGTATCGAAAATCTTGAAATACATTTTGTTAATTCAACGGTTAGCCAAGTTTTGTCTACCTTTTTATTATTTATAACAAAGATTGGACGTTCATGTTTCATTTATTCTTTCTTTTCATTGTACAAAAATAAATCGGTAGCAACATAAAATATTGTGTCGCAGTTAAGAACACAAAACGCGCTTTATTTTGTTGATTGCAATTCTAAGTACTTATTATATTCCAACAGCATTAATAGATCGAGTACAGTTGCCCGAAGTCAATTTATTACAGATAACCTTGTCAATTCAAACGCAAATAACAAAACTAATTATTATTTGTTATGAGCTTTCTTTTAATTATTATTTAATCATCATTAAGATGTCTTTCGTTTATTTAGATTATCGAGACATGACATGAAATTATTTTTATAACTTTTTATATAGTGTTTGTTATTATTCAGTTTAGTAGTATTTAATAATATGAATAGTATATAATAACTAAGACTTTTGACGGCAAATTTATTTACTTCCTTTTTAAGATTCCTTATCTGAAGCATGATCTTGTTCTTTTCATTATTTAATAACTTTGTTCGTTAATAAACAATCGTTGAAAAGTTGGGTTACGCGTGAATCGGCTATGAATTGTTATTTATGCAGAACTTTCATAACCCAGTGCAATTACATTAAGGCAGGAAAAATAGATAGATAAATATGAATAATACAAAAATTACTCTGTGTGTCAAACTCATTCTTTTAAATCTAGTAAATTTCTCTAAGTTTTCTTTTTCTAATTGAAATTCAGATTGAAAATATTCTTATCATTATGACTAGTCCTTGAATCTTTTATTTACTGTTAGCCACAGAGTGGTACACTATGGCCTGGGCTATTATTTCAGAAACATAATAACACTACTATAGCCAGGATTCTTAGTATATGTGTATATCTCGAGTCGTACATTAGTTACTCTTGGGTATGTGAGTCCGTCTGGGGAAGTACTACACAAATGCCAGTTTTGTGCCACGGAAAAATAATTTGACAACAATACAACTTTTTGATTTGCTGAGCAATGTTTCCGTAATAACTGGGCACAGGCATTATCTAGGTGAAGAGCGTTTTGAACTGTTGCAGTTATTAAAATATTGCTTACAATCGGGCGCACTTAGTTGTGTCACTTTTTTCCTTTAAAAAATCTTAAAAGCCTTGACGTAAGGCTATCAATAGCCCAATACTGATGATAGTTCTGAAGCCATCAACATTCTAACATACATGCACAATTCTTCATTACTTAGCAAATTAAGACCACGAAGATAAAAGTATGTGGAAAATTGATATCACAATATCAAATAGATGTCCTGCGGCAAGGATTTCATTAATAACTCAAGAGTTAAAGCCTTTATAGGTATAAATTTTTTCATCACACGTTAATGTCTTATTCCTATTTGATTCGCAATCAGGTTCGCAAAAGTTTTAAAGCTTTGAAAGAAGAATCGGCACTTCAATCCGCATACCTTATGATTTCAAGTTTGTTCTGACGCACTGTACCAGGCAATATTTGATAATGAACAAAGTTAATTTGATATTTTACACATTCATCGTTCCAATTACGGTAGAGATTTTATTCTAAACTTTCTTTCTCCGAGCTAGTAAAATTTTAATTTTCATTGAATAATTTCTTATTAGATAATACTCAATTTTTATTTTAACACTTAACATAATTTGAGAATAGTTATTTATAATGCTCTCTCTCCGTTTACAAAGTAGTTAGATATGTGAAAAGAAGATAAAATATACATCCTCATCGTTAACAATCCGATCGCTAAGATATTGTGATCAAATAATTTCAAGAAATCAGTGCTCATTCAACGTCACGATTGCCGGTATAAAATTGGTCTTTGACGTTGCAACACAAACGGTAACAACCGTCTGACATTTGTAACAATAATGGAGAGATACTAGTTTAGATATTTCGCTACCATAGAGTCCGTAGCATTTCGTGTATAACAACAAATAGTTGAAGTTAAGTGGAGCGATAAAAAAACATTGTTACTATACTGATCTTGCCCAATAGCGTTTTTACATGGTTTATACCTTGACATTTAAATTACCCGGCCGCGAATGTCATTTTTAAAAAGTGTTATCTTAAACAAAAAATACTTATTTATTTAATCAAATAAAACGTACAATGTGTAGTATTGTACATTTTATTTGATACGTAATAAAGGCATATGTTCTCTAACTAATTTACGTCCATTTTATGAACAGACTTCGTCCACAGAGGTCTTTAATGCTTCCTTCTTTACAATTACGGTACGATTTCTATAAATATGTACACTGTTACCCTGAATACATTTAAAACAAAAATTTAAATTTATATCCTAATAAAATAAATCTGAAAACTTACTTTATTACTTATAAAATAAAAATATATTAAATTTAATCCAAAAACATACAAAACATAATTTAACAGGACATCATTATTAAAAATATATAATACACGATAAATTTCAGAATATTTTATAGTTTATTGACTACATATTCACTAATACCTAATATTTTGCAAAACAGTTACGTAGCAAATTGAATAACAAAGTAGATCAAGCGTGTCTTTCGATGTTTAGCTGCTTGCTTTAAGATTTTTTTGTATTGAATATTTCTTGATTAGGTAACCTTTCTTTAAATAATTTGTAAGGTCAAAAGTCAAGTAAATCTTCTTATTATTTTTTTAAGGTCTAAGACCAAACCGACGCTATAGATCTATTTAAATCTTGACACCAACTTCTTATTTACAGAATATTGTTTAGATCTACATGTTATTTGTAATAAATTAAATAGTAATGTTTATTCCAATCATGTTTTACTAAAGGTGTTAACAAAATCTCGATTATTAAATATTAAACTACTAAAGAGCGACCTTTAACGATAACTGTCATAGAAGCAGCACATTTTTATAAAAAAAAAATAAGCTTAAAAACCGATGTGAAAGCAAGTACTCATAAGTAGCAATTTTATATACTGAATTAAAATATGAGAGGCGGTACTATATCTTCACATAAAAAGAATTCTTAATTTTAATATTATGAATAACATTTAAAGATTGCCCCGTAAAGAGAATATTTAACGTACCCCTATCGACATTCGAAATAAAAAAAAAGTTGTGTGACACCAACTTTTAAGAGGATGGGCTTATTGATAATGTATGAATACTTTTTCTTACGCTGGATATATGCTTTTGAAAGCTTTCGAGCCTGAGTTAAAGCCAAATAGAAGCAAAATTTTTGCATGGCTTAACTAAATGTGTGGACATACGTCAGCTGATTCATGCAACATAATGTAAAATTTAAGTACATATAGAGGACCAAGACATGCCGAAATAACTTTACAATTACAAGTCTTCAGTTACATCAGATTTACTTTTATGTTTATGAATTGTTACCGTTTACAGTAACTTTGTTAAAACAAATAAGATATAAAGTAAAGTGTTTTAACTGGTATTAGTTGATTGACTTTAAAGTGATGTAAAGTGGTATATTAGGTATATTAAGTTAAGTAGGACTCTTACAGAGTCCGCCTGGGGTTCAGTTATTCTACCGCCGAGCAGTAACGTAAAAACATAACTTTGTTCCGGTTTGAAGGATAATTTTGCTCTTGTTGTTGTTTTCTGGGTGAAGGGGGCAGCACAGGTCTTCGCTCGCTTACCATCAGGTGTACGACCTGCTCGTCTCCTCTCTTTATGTTAAAATATATGTTCTGCGTACTTTGTACATATTTACTCTTCTAAAACACTGTTTTACTGTTCTTAAGCAAATTGATAGTATTTTTATCCACAGCTGGGGTATGGATGGACACGAGGTGGTCAGCGCCGTTGCCGCAGCCACCGACCCCCCGAGTCCACAATGTCAGTGAGCAGCGACATCCGCTTCACACGGCGTAAGCTGAGCAGACAGTGTCGTGGTTGTTGCGCCGCTCTCGCTGCACTCCTGGTGCTGCTGTTGCTAGCTGCAGTCGCCGTCTACCTTGGCCGTTGGTACCATTATTACTATTCACATAACAACACTAAAACACAAATGAAGTTAGAGTTTACGACCAATAAAACAGAAGAGAAGAGGCTAATCTCTTCTCTTGTTATGTATTCTTACGTGAACGTTTTAGTTTCATTTTTAAATAATTTTATAGCATAATCTAAATGATAAAATTAATCGAAAGCAAAAAACAGATTCTTTTATTGAACTCTTTTAATCTTGTGAGATGTCATGAATACCGTCAATTTTATGTATGCAATCTCTTGATTCGCTTTCTCCTTCAGTGTAATAATTATCCCGATCTGCGAGGTCAGTAGGATAGGAATGAATTACACTGGCGACATTGTACTTCGATATTAAAAATTAAATTAAATGGAAATTAATTAGTCATATTACAAAATAACTTATACTTACTTATTACTTACATAACCATAATTACATATTCATAATTTAAATTAAGACAATGCACTAATGTATTATGATATTAAAGAAATATTTGTATAATAATTTTATTTGATAATGCCAATCCTTAGAGTTTGCTATTCTACTGTCAGATATGTGTAACCACTACTGAGTTCCGATTTGAAAGGCGATGGTTGCCAATCTAATTAATGATATAGTGATAGACCATATTTTACATCTTTGTACGATGAGTACAGCGGCGAACCAGCAGGTTTTAACCCGAGCAATTAAATAACATTGCGCTGTTATGGGCAAGTATGTCGCTTACCAACCGTAGGGTGGATGACACCATTACTGTATTTCTTAAAAAAGACAAATTCGAAATAACGAAATAAAATCTGTACTGTCTAACTCAAATGTTCTTTTTCAAAATGTATGTTCTTATTCACATCGTTCACATTTTTAGTTGGCAAAAGATTTGTATAATCATGGTTACGTTGTCAAACCGTATCCATCTTAAAATTCTTCGTCTCGATTTTATGCTCGAGTGCAAATTCATTGTGATTTTTGGCTCATTTGACATTTAACATCCGTATAATTTGGTTACACAACATCATTAATAAGAACGATCTCCAAAAGTTTGAGACTCACGGCTTTTAGTCTCAAAGCATTAAATGACTCACTTAATTGATAGCACGTTAAATTTACCTCGACGAAACCGGTATAGCATCTTTTGCAACTTCACGCGTAAAATTTCACGTTTATATATCTCAAATCACTAGACCAGTATTTGAAATGCGACCGTTTGCACAAATTACTTTAAAGGGAAGTATTTCTTCGATTTCTAATCCCGGCAAATGGGTATTTTACTTAATTTAGATATAAATGCAAAATACTGGTAGAACGACACAGTTTCCTATCTCGAACTTTAGTTTGTAGGTGTATTTATATTTTATGTTAAAACAAAATTCTCTTACTTCAATTTTAAAATCAGGGCCTTGCATATTCTATACACCTGATATTAACAAACACAACTCAATATTTTTGATATTTAATCAATAGAATAGATGCACACTGTCAATATTTAGTGTTTACAATAGAGTAATTCCCCTCTCTCCTTGACAATGTGCAGCGACTTATGTAAGATGTTATGTTATTGTATCTATGGAATTTCTTCGTAAATAAATATGATGTCAACTGCGATAGAAGGCAACGGCATTTAGCACCGCGGCCCGTCACCACGCCAAAGGCCGACTCTTATCGGCCTTGCGTTCGCCACGACAAGTGCATGCCCAATCGGAACGCGATATGCCTCCATTTAGACGACAAAAATTGTTCACACTTTTTGTTGATACTCATACGTTATATCTAGGAAACCAGCATTGTGTTACAGCCTTTTTCAAAAGTACTGGGCACCCTGCAACATGTGCAACATATAAAATTGTAAACCGTTCAACAACATCATCAAACATTAATAATAAATTAAGTATTTTAAGATACCATAAAATTTCATTAAAAGTGATCTACAAAACGTGGAATTCAACGTTTTCTGGAAAAAAGTGCAATATCTTTTTTAGTCTTCCATGCCCAGCAACATCCATGTAAAGAATACACTTTGAAATTAAAATGAAAGTGTAAAGAAGCTACTGTGCATCATCGTTTAATAGAGACAGTTGATCACACGAAATGCAGACAAAGAGAGCTTAACATTAAAAAACGCATAAAAATTCAGATGATAATTACCAAACAAAAGTTTTGCTGTTTACAATGTAATCTGCAATTAAAAGATTCAAGGAATCTGAGTCAGATGCAAATGAAATGAGAACAGCTAGAAAACGTGTGTTGCTTATAATATAAGAGTGATTGTTATATAATATTTTTACGCAACTGTTGTGAAATAGATTGGCCTAATTTTTTTGCATAGTAATGTCATAAGTCATAGACTAAAATCAAGAAAAGCCTTAAGTTTCGTAAAGTATGCTGCTCTTTATTCGACGACAAGCATCAACTATTAATGCGAAGCAAATCGTAGCCAGCCTATCACAATTCAAAACAACATTAATCTCAAGATGGAAAATTTGTTCATTATGCGTTTACTAATAGGTGTATCCAATTTTAAAAAAATATTCTGATAACCATAAACAATACGTTAGTGAGACCAATTTCATCTACAAACATATCAAGTTTCTCGTTATAGTGACTATAAATACTTGTATATGAAAACTTTTTATTTATCTGCTTTTACAATTATTTTGATGTCAAAACCCTGTTAAACGATTTTTTTAAAAGTATCAATACCGCTGTAGTCACGATCTGCCAGGTATAACAAAGTCGTTAAAACTATCAAGACGCGAACAAGACGAAAATTTGGAAAACTTGAAAAAAATATATAAATAAACTGAGAAGAATGTTCATTGATATGCAAACTATATCATTTTTTAATCACTTCGTTATACAGTTATATATGTAGGTAGAATTTAAATGCAACGTAATAAGTATCATGTTAATTTTTCAGATATGTATCTCTTCGGGGATCCATTGAATCGGCAAACGTTTCGAGGCTCTTTCGTCGTATCTTCTTGGGGAGAGGAGAATGATCTAGAAGCAAAAAACAGCACTCGCGAGCTTGAACTTCGTCAGAACATTTATAACGTTTATAGCAACTCCGAATTGCGCTCTAGTTTTGTGTCTGCCGAAATATTAGCACTGGATAGGTAAGGAAAATATTTAATACATAATTTACTCTTAGAAATAGATTGGTCATCACTTTTTGCCTTTTGCAGCCGTGATAGCTCAGTGTCTGGGCGCACGCTTTTTATTCAATATACTCGAACAACCTGAGTTCACATCCCAGTGCCAGCACCAATGAATTTGTTAATTTATAATTAATAATTTTACCACGTGCTCGACGGTGAAGGAAAACATCATGAAACATGGAAACCTACATATTTAAGAAATAAAAAAAAAATCTTAAGCACGAGAAGTCTGTCAAACCGCAGCGAGGTCGAGTGGCGGTCTGTGCCCTTACACCCTCTGTATAGAGGAGGCCTGTGCCAGCAGTGGGACATATATAGGCTGTTACTTACATCACTTTTTTGAACGTTATTATATGATACAATTACATTATTCTTTTAATATGAATGGTAGGACATTTTTTAGTTGTAGGACTCCTATACAGAGTCCACCTGGAGTGGTACCACTGCATTGCCAGTTATTTTGCCGCCAAGCAGAAATGTGCAACACTAGTGTTTAACGGTAATGGTTATAAGGGCAATGTTGCCAGCGTAATTATTGGGCATAGAGATATAACATCTCTGGGTGACGAGCGCAGCACAGGCTCAAACAGGTTCTATACGGGCATTATGTTGTTATGGGCGTGTGTGACGTATTGCTTACCATCAGGCGGACTTTTCGTCACTTTACCACGTAAAAGAAATATATGTACTTGATACTATATTTGGACATTATTTCCGCGTTGAGTCGTGGCAAAACTTAACAAAACCGAGAAAGTGATGATCGAAAACAATGAAACGAAAAAAATAACATAACGTTTTAAAAACGAAGTCTTACATAAAATATTGTTTTATGTAAGACTTCGTTTTGACTCGGCTCTGACTGTGGTATATTGAATTTTGTAAGTGCTGGCAACAAGCCAGTAATGAATTCAGCTGTATTCGATTTAATTTTTTTATTCGACGAAACCCTAAGTTAACAGAACCTCTAATAACACAATTTCTCACATGCTGTTTATCCAAATCGTCCCTATGTTTCATCATCACGCAACTTTTAATTTTTTTATTCATTAAGACTTCTTAAAATTTACGTAAAAACGTGTGAAAATTTCTTCATATACCTCATTGACTAGAATTACATGAACACGACGTAACCACGCTAAGAATACAAATCGTTTTTGTATTGCTAGTTACCACCAACGGATAACTGATCTACTTTTAAAAATTGCCGTCATGTTACTAACATTATAATCCGTTGAAACGTTATAGCATTTACAAAAGTTTACGAAAGCGTCGGCATTCTGGTGAAATTTGCAATTAAGATAACATGTGCATTAATAGCTTTGAAACAATTATATCTTGTGGTAATAAAATTAGTGACGTGTTAACACATTTTTAATTGAGGAGTAAAGAGAACTACAGCAATATTTGCTTAACTTAAAGCACTTTACAGTAATGATTTTATGTTAGCAACATGCGGAGCAAAAACTGTATTTTCATTTTTACCGCGACGTAAGTGGTACCTATAAGCTCGGAGAAAGTTTCGCTTTCTCGACATCTCACGAGATCAGCGATCAAGCGTGCTACAGGACAATAAAAAAATCAAAAGTTCGCTATTTTATTAAAAGAATCGTTGTGGAACTGCGAAACTTAATTGAAGCATGAAGCTATAACCCATCTCTTCTGGTTATTAATGTTACGAAACATTTCGTGTTTTTTAATTGATTACTATTAAAACGCATATAGCGATATTTTAAATACTCGCGAACGCGACATATGATAAAAGTATCCCTAATAGTAGTCTCCTCATACGTACTTCGTCTCACAACACAGTTTTAAAATCGTGTTTCTATTATTTTCTAAAAATAATTGAACTAGGTTTTAAATGTACTAATGCCCGCATAGCGCAATGAGCACGCTAATTTGAACGATAAGATATTAGATTACACTATGAAATAAAAACTATTGACTGTTATTCAAAGGTCATTCAAAGGTTATATCGGGTAAAGATTTTGTTACATATATAGTTTATTTGTTGATCCTAGTAAAGTAAAACAAAAAATCATGCATCTACGAATTAGGTAAATTTCTTCAAAGTCTATTAAATTGTTTTAATTGCCTCATTTAATACTTGTGAGTATATATATCGGTGGCATAAAATAAAGAATACACTAAACATATACCACATATATTATGTGGTATATGTCATACGTATCTTCGCTGTGTTTGGCCATTATGCATGAAATGGATCCGAAAAAGAAAGGGCCGTAACCTTCATTGTAGATCGACGACAAACTTAGCATAGAAAGTACAATGCGCTTAAATCCAATCACGCACAAACTTTCCCGTGTCAATAGCACACAATGTGTCGCGCTGCGCCAAAAGTTCAAACGCACGGTGAATTCTTTTGCGAATGCCTTTAAATTTCTGTGTGTGTTTGTATGTGTGTGTGTGTGAGAGTTTGGTTTTTATGTTATCAAAATTGTTAATAAAATTCAGTCATGGTTAGGATTTCATATGAACTATTTGAAGCCGAGCTTAATTAATATATATATAAAACTTTTTTCAAATTGTACGGGCTTATTTTTAATGAATTTTTATTGTAAAGTAGTACTTTAGACCCGCCGCATCTACCATCATAAGAGAAGATGAAAGTGAGCTGTTTCTATTTGCTCGATCAGCTAATCACTCTAGTCTAGGAACTTTCTTGTGGATTTTTCTCGCACTAGGGTTACTTATAGCTTTCCTTCTGGTAAATATCTATAATTAATACTAGGTGATGTATCAGACGTTGGCAAGCTCTTTTCAGTTGTTGTGAGATTCTAATAATCTGCTACTAGAAGCGACGAGAACTACCTCAGAATAAGATAGCAAGATATTAGAATACCACGGTTTCGTTATAATAAAAACATGTTAACAACTACTGTTCTTATGCTTTTTCACGCATTGAGAAAAAAATCTTTTTTAAAAAGTTTTTAAGTTAAAAGCTTTATATCAATACAAGTTTTATTGACATTCGTTCAGTTGTTTTCTAGTTTTTAGATCATAAACATCCAGGCAAGATCACAAACATCAAATCAAGCTTTGCAATTTTATTATAAGTAAAAAAATATATCGAATCTATGAGTACTACTTGTTTTTTTTATAAATAATGCATTTGAATGTAAATGTTTATGAAAATGAAAAGGCCTTTTTATCAAAGTGTAATAATATAAGGTTTAATAACAGTTTAGACCCAGTAGATTTGAAAGAGAGCACATACAAGTTTTCGCATGTACACTAAAAAAAATAATTATAAACGATTTCTTATTCTAACACACATTTAACATATTCACAGTTCTATTTTCTATTTTTTAAAAACGCTGCCCCTATTGGAAGACAAATTTTACACGGACAAACGCCCAGATCCTAAACAGTTATATGTAGTTTACACAAAGTTTTGTCCCGGGTGGGAATCGAACCCAATACTTGCGACGTTGAAGCCAATAGCTTTTTAAAGTAGGATTTTTTTGTTTATTTCCTTTCATGGCTTTATGTGCGAATGTAACATAGCGGACGTTAATTATAATATTTTTGGAGTTTGCTAATGTAGCGCCTTTCTATCTATTCTGGAGGTAGGTCAGAATGGTGTGTGTACATTTGTTATCTAAATACTTAAAAACGGTCACAAAACATAAATCAATTATAGGTCCTACTGTTTCTTAAAAACTGTCATTTGTTTTATATCAATTGGTCAGTACTACTTACGGTATCTCATACTTATTGGCGCCAGAGAAACGTCTTCGGAGTCAGCTAATGTTGCTATATAATGCTTAATGATACGTTAAAGGATGAAATGTTAATGACAATTCCCCTTACAGTGCTGATGACGGAGAGCGCGTCCATTTCGAAGTGTCATTCGAGCCTATCTTCTCGGCGGTTAGCACAGCGGAGGTCGTGGCGATTATGGAGCGCGAATTGAAATCACCAACAGCGTACTTGAAGAGTATTACAACCCTTCCCGAGACACTGCATATTGAAGTAAAATTAGCAAATTATTATATACACAGTTCTGTCAAAACTATGTTTTTATTATAAAATTATTTAATTATTACTGCTCATGTATATATATAACGACTGAACGATGCCAGAAATGTGTTGAGCTTATAATATTATGGCTTAATGAGTATTACATAGGTCAGTTTTATTTGAGTTAAGTTGTAAAGGTTGTAACGAGAAAAGGATTTTAAATTTTTTATCCTAACAATTAGAAAACATTAAAAATATAAGATTTTGAATTTTATTCCATGTGTTCGCAATAAAGATGTAGATTAGAATAGGTTTTTAAGTCCTCGTGGTAACTTTGTGTGTTTGCAATTATTTAATTCTTAAATCTGTGCCTGTAATTATCGTAGAGCAATTAATTTAGTACTAGTTTTGATGTTTTTTCCAGGCGCTTGCTATTGCAATTGGTAAGTAAAACTTAATTTAGGAAACTTTAATTTACATTATTTGAACTTATAAAGTCACATTATCTCTGGATCAATTTGGCAATGAGAAACCCTAGAAAGGCTTGCTTTTTTATCGTGAACCACTATCTTGATGGTTTGATTTTTATTTCTTATTATTATGTTCTTATTGTTTTGAGTTTCGAGTGACCAAAAATTTTTGCGTTAATCCTGATTGGGCCAGATTACAAGATATCAATTCTTATAATATCTAGACTAAAGTTCCACCCCATCTGGGACATGAGTCGTTTGCCTCTTCTAGCATTGAAGATTCAATTCCGGGCTTGGCTCCATTATGTTCGAGAGGTGTGGTGTCGGCAATCCATTTACTTACGTCATATTGATTCGTGTTTCAATATTGCTCGTGGTGAAATTATTAACCCTTAAATGCGTGATTTTAAAAAATAATAATGAAGAATATATATGAAGTATGTAGACAATTGGCAACAATATGCATTTAAGGGTTAAATTATTGTTGATATGTTACAATTTCGAATAGTCATTGATATGTTAAATTATTGATAAGTCAATTAAAGATATTGCATTCCTAGACAATCAACTGTACCTATGTATAATCGATTTTAAGCTCTTGTGCTACTTTTTAATTATTTTTTAGCATATGAACAGGAGCGTGGAGGTTTTTACGGAATTTTGTATTGCAGTTTGGGATGCAGATACTTAGTTTTGACAACAAAAAAACGTTATGTTTGAAATGTTTTAACTGGTATTGTTTAATCAAACAATACAGAGATAAACAATTGTGCATCTTGTTTATGTTAATACACAATCCTTTATTTTTAATATGAATACAAGATCGTAGTGTACCTACACTTATTTCATGCAACAAAAGAAAAGAAAGCAATGAATATTTTAATAATTATTTAATGGTGGTAGAGCCACGCAGCTGCTCGCGCTGCTGAATGGGCTGGCTCGAACCAGATAAGTACTACGACTCACAGAAAATCGTCGTGAAGGGGAAGTGTTTTTGCTTCCATGTTTCGTCCGGTAAGTGAGGTGGCTGGTGGCCCACCCCCTTCCTCTTCCCCCTCTTC
>DWHQ01000369.1:0-14610 GCA_018247955.1 Eurytides marcellus marcellus | reverse complement strand
GTGTAGATCAAATTAATCTCCTACGGAATTATATATCTTTAAAAGATCGATAAAATGGTTCGCTATGGTATATATTTATCTCTAAAGTATAACCCACAGTAACCATTTTCAGCTTTTACATATTACAAAGAAATGTATTACCTGCCAACTTATTTTATACAATATAGTATTTATCGATTTTATACATTACATACGTTGTACATTTCATGTAGATCAAAACTGCCCCTAACAGCATTTCATTACAATGGATGTCTTAGAAGATATCAGAGATTAAAATAGCGGAGTCACAGTGGCCGGCGGGCCGTACGTTTCGTCCCGTGTTTGTACCGTCTCGTGTAAAATCAGCTGTAAATATTGTATACAAAAACATCCTGGGATATAGACTAATCATAATTTAACGGTGGTAGAGCTACGCAGCTGCTCCCGTTGCCGAATGGGCCGGCTCGAACCAGATAAGTACCACGACCTCACAGAAAATCGGCGTGAAGTGGAAGTTTTTGCTTTCATGTTTCGTCCGGTGAGTGAGAATTCAGGACCCGCGAAGGCTGAGCCAGCAGCAACAACCGCGCTGAACAAGTCAACGGGGACTCATATTGTAGTAACCAATGAAAATTGACTCAAAATCCCCGAAAGCGCAGCCGCGGGCAGCACGTAGTATTTGTATACGGTCCTCTCTGGTTCAATATTCGTGCGACACAAATGATGCTATTCTTTTCCGTCTGCAAGCAACTGTTCCGTTGCTTTTCAATAGCCACTAGTGTGCTCGTATAATGGGGCGCGGGTATACGAGTCCCTGTCCTAACGCGAGCGACACTACGTTTTAATTTTTGCAATCCTCAAATAGCACAGGCTTATTTTATCGTCGGTTTGCTAGGGCTATTAGAACATTTTCGCTAAGTAAAATTGTGTTCAATTCAATTACCTTTATATACTTGAGACTGATACTGATATTGAAATCGTCGAAGTTAATGCAGTCCTATATCTATATCTAAAAAATATTTTGTCGATGGTTCTTTTTTACTAAGTAGAGCGCCTGTTAGCAATGTTGTTTTAAAATAAGGAAAGGAATTTTAATTAATGTATTTTTTTAATTAATTTCGACCCGTGAGGCATTTAGAACGACAAGTAACGCCATAAATCCGTGAAATAGTTAAAATATATTTAAAAAAAACAATGATTTTTTTTTACTAAGAATCCAAGTGGCGAATATTATTAAGTTAGGCAAAGTATGTGTTCGCGTGAATGTGAGATTTTATTGTATGATTGCATTATAAATTGTAAAGGTCAATCAATGAACCTTTCATTGTAAACTACACGTATATCTAAGCAGTGCACACAAATGTTGTATTTGTCTCCTGATTGCTGATTTCGTCATGTTCAATTCAGTTTTAAATCGCGAACATAACGAAACTTTTTAAATTCTTGTATTTTCTTTGTACCTGCGGCATCATAGGCGATTGAAATGTTCGAAGTAATGGTATTAATAGTTATTTAAAACTAATATCTGTCAAATCAAACTGCTGTCAGTTTTTCTATCATTTACTCGGCTCAAATTCATGCACAGCGTTCACGTTTACAAACGAAGGGCGTTTTGTGTAAAATTAAAAAAAAAAAAAAAATCAGTTAAAGTTAAAATTATTTTCTTGTGCCTAAAAGATAAAATCTTGTACTGTTAAGGCATAGTAGATTGCAATACGCTTAGATTTCGACAATTATTTGTAGATCGTAATAACTTCCAAGCTGAATGCAAAAAGTCAATAACTTTACGAAATTTGCGATCGCATCATTTGATTTTTGACATATGAGTAGTTAGAAGTAGTAAGTGAAGGACTAAAAGTGACATAGGCATAGTATTTATCTCAAGAATTAAAAAAAAATCCACGCGAGTAAAGCCGCTGACGAATTCGTGACAGACTATAACCGTGTGTTTGCAACATTCACAAAAAACATGTTACAATTTCTTTTTGGTGACGGTATACAGAAAAGCGTTCGCACTTTCGTGCCTGATTTTTGGCACAAATGATATGTCAAACATGTTTCTTAGACATGTACTTCATGCGGTGTGTTTCGTAACTCTCTCGTGGCAAATGTTTTTGGTGCGAACCTACAGTAACGCGAATACGCTTACTGTTAAACCAATAAATTCCTATATGAAGATCCAACACCTGCATGAAACAGACGATTGTTGTAGTTTTAAGAAACATAACGTTATATTTATTTCACCCTTTGCACTTAACTCTGACTATTTGTTTAACAATTGAAGGGGAAAGTGTTTGAAGCGTTGTGAAGTTGACGTTTGATAGCCTTTGTTCGTTTTAACGAGGCAAATATTGACCGCTCGATGTTTTTTTTTTGTTATAACACTGCATTGTTTAATTGGTCACACTAAGGTACCCTACCTCTTACCTGATGCTTCTCGGATTCACCCCCATGAAAGTCGAGTTCATCTTGTTGTCATTTGTCCGAGTTAGAAGCAGCCTGTGTCGCTGTCTGGTTCAAAAATTAAAAAGTTTATATGATATCGTATATGTGTAATACGGTTCACGGGTTTAGTAGAGGAATAAAGAAACTAACATACATATATGAATAATGAATACGTCATGATACACTTTTGGACAGGCGTGTCAACTTATAATGTTGCTCCGGTTAAGAAGGACAAACGAACGAATACACCTTCGTTTTTGTAACATTTCGATATAAGGGTGCTTTTCGACGAGGCGAAGTGTGACATAGTGGATGTACGCATTGGTTGAAATCCACCCCTTGTGCGTTTTTCGTTTCAATAGGAACAATCACATTAGAACAGGAGCGATGCGACTTGGCTTAATATTTTAAAAACTCTTGGGTCAGCCCTATTTAAAACGCCTCCACTTCTGTCATGGAAACAAGAGAACTAACTTTCAAGAACTAATCTTCTTCGGTTTTCTCCCTTGGCTCGCGCCATAATTTTAAATAATATTATATCGCAGGATATTGATTTGTTTAATTGTAGCTTGCCGGAATACATAAGGGCAGCACATCAAGTTATTGAAATTAATTGTATAAAGTATTAAAATACCCAATAACGTTGCCTTGGCTAACATGTTGACAAACACACCACATGATGTTATATTGGTATTATGGATTTTGTGGTATTCGGAATCTTGCAGTGCCCTAGAGAAGTACCTTACTATTAATTCTACCGGAAAGCAGTTATTAATTTCAAGAGATAAAGTGACGAGACGTGCAATGTGTGCGCCAAATAGTTAAGTGACACCCCTGCTTACAACAACACGATGAAATGTGTATTATCATTTAAGATAAATTAAATTATTTCATTGGCATACGGATTAACAATTTCACCACAATATCGCAAAGTAGGCTATTAAAATTAATGAAGGCTTTCCACTCCCTTACCCTAATTGCCTATTGTGTTAAAACAATAAAATAAATTTGTTTGCATATTTCACAACGTGTTGCCTGCGGACTTCCCAAATTTACCTTTTGTGTCTATATTCATTTTTGCTATATTTTCCGGGAATAAAGGCACTTATCTTTTGTCTGCTATTCGATAATAAAATTACTATAATGGCAGATTTAATTTTTCTGGATCAGCTCGTCGAAAATAATACCGAGCCATTGTGCCCTCGCTGCGTTTCAAAAGTATATACAGAGAAATGCAAATGCAAGTATGATATGTTAATATTAGATCTGGAATTGGACTCTACATTGTCCGTGGCTTTGCTTGCGAGGTTTTGTGTAATACTGTAATGTAATAATGATTAAAATATTTCTGGATTATTAGCTCTATGGATCTACATATATTCCAATAATCTTATGAAATTATCTACCGTTGTATTGATGATGCGCACAGTGGGTTCACACCAAAAACATTCAACACGCTATAATTTGTCTAAGAAAAATATAATTTGTGCCAATAGTTGTCATCTCTGTATGTTGTTACAAAACAGATTTAAACATGTTTTTTGTGAATGAGAAGTTAGTGCAAAACAGTAAGAGAAGAAATAAATTGAGGACCAACGATCACACTTTGATAACATTAGTATGGACGGTAGGATTTGCACAATTTAACCCATAACCTTTATAATGTTTAAGCAGATTTACAAGCATTCGATTGGTTAAGCATTTAGCTCTTTCCTACTCAGGACATTGAGCCTAAATTCGCGTGATAAATCACTCTGTCCGTCATTCGCACGCGCGAACCCAAAACCCGGTGTCGGATATTGAAATGGGTTTCCAAAGCCGATACTTAATTACTCGCAATTGGCCCACGTTTGTATTTCCAATTTCAATCATATAACGTCGATATGTTTTACCCGCGGTTTCGCTTGCGTGAATTTTTGATTCTGTTTTGTTTTATTTTTTTATATTTACCCCCGAATAATATTTAATTTTTGTTCTAAATGCTACCTCTATCTCTATCTACATTATAATAAAACTGAAGGTGCAAATGGTGTCTGTAATTTGTAACCCCAAAAGCCTGAACGCTTGACAAAATAGCAAAGAAAAATATCGACGCGTAGCATTTTTAATTTAAAAACGGAAGTATATTTCAATTGTCTCTTATAGAAGTGGACTCGAAGACTTTTAAAAGTCGAAAATAACGCCTGCTGTAAAGTGTTGGTTTGTTTATAGAAAAATCATCATCTTACGTCGATCCCGTTTTTGCGTGGAAGGATAAAACATCAATGAACACACTTATGCATTTATAATCTTACTTAATTTTTGGGACAAAAAAATGCATGAATATGCATTTTTCTCCCTGTAATTTAGAGATATAAAATAGGTTATGCCACTTTTTATCCTTAATCAAAGTACATCTATGTAAAACATTATTGATTCGTTGTGTTGTTGCGTTATACAAACAGACGTTTGAATTTATAATATCACTAAGGATTAGTACTGATATTTGTCTTGTTTCAGGTTAATTGCGGTCATATCGCTCGCGTGAGGATGACATTTTATCTCGATTCATTAACGAGCAATTAGGCAATCGAATCGGGGCGAGTATAGACATGATAAGAGCACAAAAACAGCAATGGACGGCGTGAAGAAATTACATTCCGGGACGCTGTATCGGTGAGTTTTTTTTTATATCTTTTTCTTCTCCTGAACTCTATGTATGAACTCTTCATCTGTTGTCTTTTAATACAGCTGATCTAATTTACTTAACCGACCGTCTTAGAAGGAGATAATGTTTTTCTAACGTATGTGGTTGTTTTTTTTCTCTGATATAGTTCTGTAGTTATGCCAGGTTTAATGAATTTTCACATCAGAACGTGTTCATATGAGTGTTGTCAGATTCGGCTCGGTTACAAAGTTATAATGTTTATGTTTTCAAATCAAATCAAATCAAAATATATTTATTGAAATAGGCCTTTACAAGCACTTTTGATTCGTCATTTTTACGTATCGTTCGTGAGGAAGCTACTACTTTACTCTCCTTTTGATAAGAATACTGTGTCTGGCGTTGCAGTGCAGTAAAGAAAGAAAGGAAAGTCTTGTGCTAGAAATCTTGGCGGCCGTACGCAAAACAACTCACCAATCTCTTCAGACACACATAAATGTTATATATTATCTTGGGGGACAGATATACAAATAATGGTATCTCGTTTTTATTTGAATTTAAACTACCGACTTTTCAAACACTTTACAGCGTTCATTTATACATAAAGATGTATGAGTGCACAGATTTATATAAGTTTCATATGAATCTATACATATATACATTTGACAGGATCATTAAGGAACCTCATCATATAGAACCGATTGTGTCAAAGATTAAAAAATTAAAATTTCAATTAGATTCCGATATAACAATATTTTCAGGTATTTTTTAACGATTTGGACTAACGACTTCCAGACTTTTATAAAAGAAACCTCACAAGCCGAAAATTCAATCAGAATACTAAGTTTATTTACCTAGCTGCAAATTAAATAAATAATACTTAACTAACCCAAATAAAACACGGTGTATGTTAAGTAAATACTTTGAATATAAAACATGATATTGAACATCTATTGCTTTTCAATAAATAATGTATATGAAATATAAAGTGCCGAGGAACACCATTGCTTTATCAGAGGATCATTGTTGTTCAGCTGGGCCCGATTTCACAAACCCTGATTAAATTAATTAAAAGCTACAATGAAACAGAGTAAATACTTCTGCTAATCCCGACCGACTTTGAATGTCAACGACCTATACTAAATAGGTTGATAAGGTTTCATAGCCCCAACCCAGTTTTCGTACAGTTCTAAATGAATTCGGTACCGTTGAAAATCAAAATATTTATATAAACATTCATAAAATTACAGACAGGTCTGATTAGTTTCACTTTTAATGAAGTCCAACCGGTCTTTATGAGGTTGCGCTACTGACCTTTGCGGTATCACGACGTCCAATTATCACCAATTTTAATTGTATACAACGAATAAAAACATAATTTTCTAAAGCCGTTTCAACTTTTCGTTTCCCGTGTTAACTTATTCGTGTTATAAAACTAAATAACAATAGTATAGCAAGTTAGTATTATTTCAATCCGTTGCATAAGTTGGATATCGATTTTTGGGCTTGTTACGCGACCCAATGTAACTTTTGCGGTGACCAAACACCGGTGTCGGTTTAATGTGGTCACACATATTTTTCCTATAGGCTTTGCCTGCGACATCGTTTTCGTGGATTTCAGGTGGCTTTTCCAATTTTTTTTTTAGGAAAAAATGCTTATATTCTTTTTCCACTCACAAAGTATATTAATAAATTAAATTTGGCGTGTCATTTCGTTGCTGCATGAAAAAAGGAAAATCAACTAATACACTTGGGTACTTATGTTATTGTAAGTCTATTATAGCGGTATAAAAGACGTGTCTTTCCTGAATTTCGGTCGTGGCTTTCAAAGTATGAGGTATATGGTGTGCAAGTATATGAGTAAACACAGATGAAAATTTGAGCAATGTTGGCTTAACATTATGTTAAAATACATTAAATTTTGCCTATCAAATACTTTTCCTAAATCATAATGCTCTAGCTACACGCGGTTTATAATGCTACGTATGGGAAAACAAGTTTTCGTTTTTAATAATTTCACAATTAAAGTTCTTTTATAAAACGCATAGAAGACATATTTGTGCTACACAATATTGACTCATTGAATAATTCGAACGATTTTTCGATTTTTGACTGGTCTGTCGGGTGGTGCTCCTGACTGCAAAGCCAAAGGTCGTGGGCTTGATTCCCACCCAGGGCAAAATATTTGTGAGATTAGCCGAGGTATTTGTTTTGTGTTTGGTTGTTGATTATCTATATAAGTATGCATTTAAAATACATAAGTATGTATATCAGTTGTCTGGTTACCATAGTACAGGATCTGCCCTCTGGGATCAGATGGCAATGTGTGAGATGTCCCATGATATTATTATTATGGTTGAAATATTAATATTTTTCCCATTTTATTATTACGTAAATAAAGATCAGGCACAGGGTCACACAAGTTCTCTCTTTCCCCGTAAAGTTAGCTCGTCATCCTTTTGTGGTAGAATTGAGTATTGGTAGTTAATGTGGTACTGCTCGTACTCATGTGGAACGATTATTAGAGATAGGACTCCTAGCAAGAAGTTCTAACACTACATAAAGGGTTCTACCTTTACAGAAAGAGTGCTAAATTTACGATGATCATATTTCGGCAGAACAAGTATTTCGGTCGAAAATACGTCTTCACTGCCAATAACCTTCTAAAACATCTTTACCTTCCACTGTTAGTTTGTAGCGCCGATATATTCACTGTCAACGTAGTAATAATCCTTTCAGTTAAGGCACAATCAATATTGTATAACGATTGTGTGCATAACGCCCGAGTGTGCTCTCATCCTAAAATTCGTATCGCTCAGCGTACCGTAGTACCAAGCGTTACCTCTACATGGACAGATGTTGTGTTAAAAATAGGTCGCCCATTTTTAATGGGTTTATTTTTAGCAACACTGCCGTTCTGTACACCGCCACGGTCACAATTGGCCTTTGCGGAAAACCTGACGACTTCAAGATTTCGTCATTTTCTAATTCCAGTATGAATAAATAAATAAAATAATAAATATCATGGGACATCTCACACATTGCCGTCTGATCCTAAACTAGGTAGGGCCTGTACTATAGTAACCAGACAACTGATATAAATACTTAAATACTTTTTAAATACATACTCATATAGATATTTAACACCCAGACATAGAACAAATACCTCTGCTCGTGACACAAAGATTTGTCCTGGGTGGGAATCGAACCCACGACCTTTGGCTCTGCAGTCAGGAGCACTAACCACTACACCAACGGGCCAGTCAAAAAGTATGAACTGTTTAGCGTGTTTATTTTTTAATATATTTAGTGAAGGCAAAGAAAATTGTTACCGTACAAAAAGATATGCATAGAAAAAGACTAGTGATAGCAATGGTATGAAGCGACATAATGTCTATCTAACGGTGAAAATTGCTGGATTCCTTTGGAATTGCCGCGCGACCGGCCGACGTGTTACCTAAACGTGTTGCAAAGGTAAGCTTGCGTGGTTTTCCTTCTTTCCACATTCTTCACTCCGCTGGCTCACGGCAAACTCAACAAAAAAACGGCCCTGTAATTCGTACAAATACTTGTCCCGGGTGGGAATCGAACCCACGACCTGCGACGCCGAAACCTAGCATCTGCGCCAAATGGTCATCAATATTGTTCTCTTAAAAAGAAAATGTTTAACTAATCGTAATAAAGGTTCGGAGAGTTATATTGTATATTTGCGCAAAAGTTCCCGGGCCAAAAAAGTAAAACCAGATACTTTACGTGGTATATGCAATACGATGTACGCGGCTAGGTATATATAATATTAAATAATGATATGTAATGCTTTTTAGTGTTGTTTAGTACAGTATATCAAATTATTACTGTTGCAATGAATACATAATTGTTGAACGAAACTATAAATCTATAGATTTTGTGCGTTTTTTAATTCTTATGTTCAGACGTTCTCAATTTTTGTTTAAAATAACGACTGTAAATATATTAAATCTTCTGAAATTATAATCGATTTGTTTTGTAGAAATGGGGCGGTTTTAAAATTACTACATTAGAATATTTACTAAATAGGCAAAATCCCTAGGCAATCAAATACGCGGCGTGAATCCTTTGAATTCGCCGGTTTCGCTGAACTTGTTAAGTACTGTAAATAAATGAAAGCCAACTCGGCAACTTCTCGGTCTAGAACTGTCGAAGTCGAGTCTCATTACTGATGCAGAAGTAGCTGACTCATAATTTATTCGCCAATTCGTCAGGAAATGGAATCGACGATTCAGATTATTATTACGAGCATTATGGAGATGATTTCTCTCCGCGCACTTTTGTCCAATAATGGCAATTTATAACAGAAAATTTCTCAACGATCATACGTCAGAATTACCTTTTTTCCATTAACGTCAAAGATCACAGTTTTAATGCCAGGATGAAAAGATTGCCAAGAAATCCTGTTTTATTACCAAGTTAATAAATTATTTATTACCAAAACATAAAAAATTAAACAAATGCTTGTTGAAATATCCTTCTTTTAATTTTTGTTTTTTAACGACACACTTATGCCTGTATCAAATAAATCTAATTCATGGATTATTACGTTCACTGTCTTTTAAGACGAGTAAATGTCAAAGTTTGACGGCTACCGTTAAATTTAAATTATTCTTCCTTGGCCGAGTTTCTGAAGAATTAGTTTTGTTTAATAGCTTTTTTTTTTAATAGTATTCATTATACATAGTTATAAGTCTTTGAATATATCAGGGGAATTGACAATGTACGTATCAAGTATTATGTATTGGGATTAAATAATAAGATTCTTTAAAGTGATCCTCTGCCTATCACATTGCGGTCACAAAGGGGCCGGAGTTCGTGTTAAAAAGGTTTATGAAAATACACGCGCTTCACAGAACGTCTACAAAGACTCATTTAGAATTTTTAATTATAAGGCGCCGACAAGACAGAACACCGCGTCACTAATTGGGCACGCTACACTTTTTTCTTCAAAAGACCTATTGAGGGTTTATTAGTAAAAATTGTGAAAGAAGAATCAAGGTGACACAGGATACGACACTGAACTGAAATAGTGTGCGTGGATCGGATAGTTAAAATTAATATAAAAAAAGTTGACGGTACCCTAACTAAAAATGTTATCAACATTAACCTGTAGTAACTATAGAAATGTACATATTTATACGATAATAATATTGTATAGGTCGAAGTGTTTGTTGGCTACAAACTCGAGATTAATTTTTATTATTATTATTTTTTTATTACGATGCTTGCATGCTTTCTGTATGTGTGTAATAGGACAGATTTCCATGTTTTTTTTCTCCTAGACCACTTTAAAAATTTTACTGGTTTCGATGAACCCCTGCTGCTACTTTTTTTCCATCTTCCCAAAACTTATCAAAACATTTGAAGATTAGATCTAATCACATCCCTTTTCGTTTCCGTTTCTCCGTAGACCACTTTGGGAATCATCAGCCTAGGGCAAGGCAACTAGCATTGTACTTATATAAATCGCACAGTATTGTCAGTTATTCTACCGCCATACAGAAATAAGTTACCATTACTGTGTTCCGGTTTGAAGGCGCGTTACGTGCCCGCGTGATTTCTAGGCATAGAGGTATACAAGGGTGTTTTTTTTTTTTTTAAGTGACGAGTCAAGCAAGTCGTACGCCTGATGTACCTGCCCATAACGACACAGTGCCTCAAAGAACTTGCCTGACCTTGCGCTATACTCAACACCTAGAGATTTGAAATGTTATATCTCTGTGCTTAGTTATTAAGCTGGCAGCATTGTTCTTCAAAACAAACTGTGCAAATGTGTCCTACCTAGTTAATGAAGCAGCTATGAGTATAGCCATTATAGTAAAACGTTGAAGATGATGTTTGATATGATGGAACATCTCTCTGGATGACGAGCACAGTTCAAACGCAAGCAGTTTCGAATTCTTGTAGTCCAAAATACTGTGTGGCACTGTTTTGTTTTGGGCAATGATGTTGGATTTGTGTGTTGTCGTCTTATCACTGTATCACCATAAAAAACTTAAAAATAAAGTATTTTTATCTTAATCGGTTCATAAGTTCACGAGATATCCAACGTCTGCTGTATCAGTTAGATATAGGAACTACAATAGGAATTACCTTGCTGACCGTACTTCTAACCTGCGACATAAACCTGAAAGCATTCACTGCCTGTTCTTCAAAACGTTATTGGCTTTTCGCGCCACCTCCTGCCCAAAATTACAACAATTGTTCGCAATCGGGCGTCCCTAGCAGCGTCGCGCGGCCGACAGACGTTGACCGACATTTCCAATCAACGCCGTCGTACTCGCGCTCGGCTAGTTGTCGGTCCTCGAGCGACGTCGGTTCGCATCCGTCGCGTCGGCATAACTTTGACAGTTGTCGGACGCCTGTCGGATGTCGGATTTCGACTGTGCGGGGCCTTAGTTTAACTCTCTCTGACTGTTGTACGCGCGGTGTTTCCCGGCTGTTGCATTTTTGATGCGGTTTCGCAGTTAGTGGAGGAGAGTTCTGTTGTCGAACCGAATATAGGTCGTGTCGTTAAAATGCAAGCTCTCACGTGTTTAATCTCAATGAAGAATAGACAGCATATGCGTCACTCGTCACAGTGCTTGTTATCTTAATATGGAATAAGTGAAAAAATACAGTGAATCGATTCGTAATTTATAAGTATCTCTTGTGGATATTGTACAAGGTGCGAAGCTACAAAAATTCGTAAAAATTTGAGTAATTTATCAACTCTTGATGTCTTAATCTTTGTAGATACGGGCAGTGTGCCTTTCTCCAGCAATAACTTTGTAGAATTTTTTTATATATTAAATTACAATTTATTGGTGTACGTTTATAGGATTTAAACCCGCGACTTTTTCCATCGTCGACTACATCAAAGATAAAAAGGTTTACAATTCGTACGTGAAACTGGGGAGGGGAATACGCTTTTTTCAAGTTTACACAGCTATGAAATAAGGGTCGTTGCTTTTGCATGTATGTTTTTCATCAATTGAAAGAGCCTTAAAACTCATGAAAACGTTGAATGCTTTTAAACAAATCTGTGCAAATATATCGCGCGCTTTCTGGTTATATAATTAAGTTGGGTAATGTTCCGCGAGCTCTCGGTGATTCAAGAAAAATTACTACCGAAATGTGTGGAGTTTAAATTGAAAGTAAAACACGATAAAATCCGTAAAATAGTTTCATAACGAATTTACTTTACGAGAAATGCGTTCATTTTTGTACTTAAATTACTGTATTAAGATGAGTGATCACTATTTTACAATTAAAAGGTATGCAGTACGTAAAAGGTATAGTACGATAAAAAGTATGAGCGAAGGGCTTTTTTACTGAATTTACAAACTTGAGTTTAAATCTTGGTGCCGGCGCCCCGGAATTTGTTAATTTTTGTTCAACGGTGAAGGAAAACGTCATGAGGAATCTGTATACATAAGAATCGATAAAAGAAATTCCTAGATGTGTGAAGTTCCAAACCGCACTGGGGCAGCGTGACGGTCTGTGAGACCATTACAGAGAGAACCGGTTCATAAAATTGGGACATACACATATCTTATCCAACAAATTACCTTAATGATTTCTTATATTTACATCTGTGGACATTTAGATGGTTTTAATCAGGTTTATATTTGGTTTTATATTAGCGGCGGTTCAAAAAATTTGCCGCATTCAAAATCGTGATAAAATACAATGAGTTATTAATTAGTCTTGTTTATCGTCCATATCATAATCTTAAGGTTTCCTTGTCAGTATCAATTATAAAGTCCATCAGATTATTCTCTCGTTATTTGTGATGAAAAATGAGAAGAAATTATCTTTATCTTATTTCGCTCTAAGAAAGCAGCACCGGATTAAGCCTTTTATAAATAAACTTTCTTGAAAGGCTTAACCGGCTCTTCATCAAATGTCAACGCGAAAGCTCTCCTGGACTCTGTTTCTATTTTGATATCATGCTGCAGATTGTTGACCCTCAGAAGTGAACTATTTAATTAATTGTTACATCTTTTGTCTATTCATAAAACATTATTATTTCTTACATCACTATAGCGGTGTACGAAACTATATCGCAACTTGGTTTCGATGAAATGGTAATACCTCATTCATCAGTTCAAGTTCATGTATCCCAAGACACTGGTTAACGTTTGTGTTAGAATATTCAATCAACCTCGGAGAAGTTCTTAAAATAATTAACCATTTTCTAAATTGTGCTGTTGTGATATTAAAAAACTTTTTTAAATTTGTCTGACTGTCAATGTGGGTCATTAACAATTCTATAAGAAGTAACTTAGCTTTGGTTTTAATATTATTTTCATGTGTTATCCGATTAGCGTATATTAAAAAAGCAAAATAGTTTATCATCGCGGTATAATTTTGTTTTAATAACACGATGTTTGGAATATTTTATAGCGTTTGAGGCCATTTACAGTTGATTTTATTTAGTTACTTTGAATAATTGTTAATTTGTCTTTAATTTTGTTTTTGGTTTATATTTATAGAAAAGTTGGTAAAAGTAGTATCGGCTGCATCACCACATTCGTGAAATTGACCTCGGTTATAGCGGGCATGTTGCCCTTGGGTGTGTCTGTTATTCTTAAACTTTTCAGATAACGTGTGAGTTAATATGCGAAATTCTCGCTCCGCGGGCGATGGTTTTAAAAAATTAAAAATTGTTATATTCTCAAAGCTGTAACAAAAGTAAACTCACTGCGGATGTTTATACGCGTTTCATAGTGTAATTATACGAAACTGAACACAAGCGTTGGCCGCAAAATGAGAAAACTTTAAGATTTACTTTTATTTCATTGAAATTATTTTTCGTTATTTTTACCTGTTGCTCAAGTGTATACTATACTCGCTTAGATTGTAACATTTATTGAGTTGAAAACCACATAAAGATTCTTTCTCGGTCTGGGAAAATATTGGCAAGTTGGAAACAACGTGTGCAAATACTATCAGTGACGGGCACATTCCGATCGAATCCCATTATAATTCCAAAATTTGATATTGTATAACGTGAACATGATTAGTCTGCAATCATACCGTGAACGAACCGTGATCGATATTATCGCGTGGATAAACCCTCAATGATTAACATATACTACTACGAACTCTTACTTTGTGTTTGAATTTATTAGATATAATTGCGTTTGTAAGATTGCAAAAAGGATTATATTCATACGAGTACCCAACGAAACACTAAGTAAACCTGATACGATTATTCTAAACGCCTTCAATAGGCAATTAGACTTAATACTATTACTTATACTACGGTCCGCGTTCTCGGCCTTTTAAATAGCTTGATTTTTTAAATGTTCATATTGATAAAACTGTGCCATTCATTTTCGATTTTTTCGTACGTCATTCTTTTTGATGATTTATCATCATTTTAACGGAGGTAGAGTGACGCAGCTACTCCCGCTGCTGAATGGGCCGGCTCGAACCGGATCAGTACCACGTCGTCGTCAACCGATGGACGTCCACTGTTGGACATAGGTCTCTCCTATGGACTTCCACGTTTGGCGGTCTTGGGC
>DWHQ01000368.1:0-14623 GCA_018247955.1 Eurytides marcellus marcellus | reverse complement strand
CTCCAAGAAAAACGATTTATACACATTTAGATATTTTGGACTTAGTGCTTTTTGAAATCTAACAACTCAAATGATGTGACAAATTCTGTAAATAACTTTTAAATTAATTACCGTCAATGGGCAAATTTTGTGCAAGTGATAAATGTGTATCTCCAGTCCCCGGTGGCGTGTCTACCACCAGACAGTCTAAGGGACCCCATGCAACATGGCGTGTTAATCTGTCTAAAGCCTGCATCACCATTAATCCACGCCACACTACAGCATTCTCGCCAGAGACGAGCAAACCCATTGACATACTGAAAAAAAGATTTTTTCGAAAGGAATGTATCAATCCCAAAACCCTCAAACTTTAACACAATTGACTGATGGTACGTGAAATGATGGTTGTTGCACATTAAGAACTAAATATATTAAGTTAGATATATTATATTAGTCTAAAAACTAAATTTAAATTTTGACTAGTGTAAACTGCAATTTGTTGTTCCAACAACAGTTTTGGAAGTATTATACTAATGCAGTATTTGTTCTATAAAGGAAAAATTTGTCCATATACAAATCAAAATTTTCACTTCTTTACACAGTAACACATTAATTCACTTTTGTATTGAGGTAATTATTCTCATTTTAAAATGTAAAATAAATGAAAATTGTTTTGTAATTTTGCTGTACAGTCTATTCTGCTGTACTGTTTTAGGGACATTGAAAAATGTATGTATTGATTGCACTATCTTATTCAGTGTGGTAAGTGTTCTTTCATACCCAAAATTTTAATCATCTAAGCAAAATGACGATTCAATACAGAAATCCTTGAGAAATTAATATTTTAGTACCCATTTAAAGTTACGACGACTTTCGGGTAACTTTGAATTGAGTTATATTGGACAGTGAAAATTCTTTTTAATTCATTAATTGTTTCAATTGGGTAACATTATACTGTTATTTCGAATAAAAAATATATAAAGCTCATTGTGCACAGAAATGGCGTCAAAGTAATGAAAACTTATTGATAGCTGTCAATTTTATGACACATAACTTTATTACAATTTGCAAAAACAAACAAAAAACATAAGATTTTTCTCCTTACAGTTTTGCATTTTACTAAAAATATAGGATAAAATTAATTAATTAATTAAAAAATTAATCATATAAGTATTTATCATGACAAAGAATTACATTGGTAATTTTAATTAACTTTCAATAATTAACATACTTTCAAAATAATTTAAAGTTGAATTGTAATGGCAGACACCAGATTTAGACAAACAGTGGTCAGCATTAATTTAACTAAATCTAAACACAAATCAAAATCACATATGTGTCAAATTAAGACATACCTGATGATTTTGCATTCACATTCTCCAAAATTTGCAAACAACACTTCAAAGAGGGTAAGGAAACCGGCAAAAGTTCACACAGTGTTGCATAATGGTCATACCTGAAGTCATACCATTAGTTGAATTATTACTACACATTCAAGACAATCAATAAGATTCTTTATAAACAACAGTCAACCTCATAACAATAAAAGAATACAAAAATCATAAAACAATGAATATAATAAGAAAAATTACCTGGACCATCCAGTAAGAATTATTCCAACAAAATTTATTTTGTTAGAATATTTCTCCATTTCACGCAACCAGCCCTCATGATTACTGATGTATCTTTCAACAGATGACAGAACCTATGAGATATATATGAGAATGAAAATCATACAGTCAAAATTCTTTATACCAAAATAAAACAGTATATTAAAAAGTTTATTCAAATTATTCACATAAGAAGTATACATGTTATGTTAAAAACTATTACTGTGCATGTGATAAAATTACGTGTTAAAGTAGCATACAATCTCACTTTGCACACCAGTCAACAATTGGCCCCTTGCCTTATGCCTTTAATCATAATCATAATCATTAATTAGTAAAAACCATGCGCCAATACGAACATGGTCATACAAGGTCAACAGTTGTTATGTCAATGCTATTTTTAGTTACACATGTATTTTGCTCTAAGGAGCGTACAAATATTTAATGACGACATTTAATTTGTCAGGAAGAAAAATTAATTAAAAAAAATTTATCTAATAATGAACTAAATGTAAGAAGTGACATGAAATTGTATTGTAATAATAATCAAAATCAAAACATAAACAATGCAAAAATTTGAATCTCGAACATACTAATAATAATATCAATACTTATAATTTTAAGCATATGTAATAAATAGTCAGTTAATGCTGCATGTAATTTAAAAATTCATTAAAATTATAATTGCATTTGTCAATTAGCAATAAACATAGTTTCTTTATAAATTGTAAATTACTATGTTTATACATGAGTTATTATTACTATGGTATATACCTCTACCCTCATTTTATATTCTTTTTAAAAACATTACTTGACATCCTCCGTTTGCGCCCTTGAATGCAGATCCAGCCCACACATTAGGGAATATTTGTCTATATGTATCCCACATGTTTGAGTCCAACTGGAAACACTCCTTCGGATTGTAGTGCCACACAACCGGCTGGACTAAATCACCAAGACTGTATGCTGAGAACAAAAATTTATTCTATCATGTTATACTTATTCCATAAATGCTTTGTATAAATATATATAACATCTTGTGTAAATTATCAACTGTTGAAGTTGATAATTTGCACAAGATGTTTATGAACTTCTAATATACTGGTAAATTAAATAACAATAAATAAATAAATCAAGGAAAATCTTAGACTGGGCCATATTTTTTTTTGTTTATCGGGATTATGAGGCAATAGAGCAAGCGGCTCACCTGATGGTAAGCAAACACCGCCCCCCATGGACATTTTGCATCGAGGGACTTGCAAGTGCGTTGCCGGCCTTTAAGATGGGAATATGCTCTCTTATAGAAAAAATCAAAAAATCATCTAATCCCAAACTAGCCTATACTATGGTAACCAAACAACTGATATATATGAATATAAGTAGATATAAGTATGGACTTATACCTTTTAAATGAATAGCTATACATATAGATATTTAACACCTGGACACCGAACAAATAATGCTGCTCATTGCACAAATATTTTGTCCTGTATGGGAATCAAAACTACAACCTTCAGCTTTGTGGTCAGGGACACTAACTACTATGCCAACAAGCCAGTCAATTATATTATTTTCCTTGCTTCAAGCAAACAGAAATTAATTAATGAAATGAACAAAACATACAATTTTTGTTCCATCTTAAGTATAAGAAAGACAAATTGTTTCTAAAATATTAAAATAATTAAAGAAAATTTTGAAATTCTCTTCATTTATACATACATCTTATAGTTTCAATGCTCATAGACCGTAGCATGTCTTCCCACATAAGGACTGTTAAATTAGGCTTTTTCCGTTTTAGAAATAAGATAACATTTTTAATGTGTTCAAGATACAATGATGCAAACTTATGTTCACTGGTGGCTGATCTCCTTTGACATTCTTCACATACAGCATTGTGCCAAACCTGCAAATTGACATGTTGCAAAGATAAATAAAATGAATCCCGCATTAAAGCTGTTGTAAATTATAAAAAATCATAACAGCTTGAAAACACTAGATTTTTTGTCAAGCATTAAAGTATAAATATAAAGATGTTTAATACAAAAGTAACTGGAACAATTTGTTAATATTTCATAATTATCATGCAAAAATCCAGTAAACAAATGGTCAGCTTCAAATTATTTTATTTTCCTAATCAAAGTGAAAAAGGAAGTTTCAAGAATTGTCTATTTGCATTTATGTTATACACAGCATAATATAGGCGACAGAGGTCATTAAATTTTGATAATTATTTTTTAAATTTCATTAATCTGCCATATGACATACATTTTTTAAAGGATTTGAAGCCAAATGAGCAAGCAGGTCACACAAGTGACCACATAGACATGCAATTATGATAATTAACTTTAGTTTGTGTGAAATGCAACACATTGATATTATTATTTTCCCTTCGTAAAAGTGAAAATAGAATTGTAAAGAGAAAGCAGTGCACCTAATATAGTAAGTAACTACTGTCAGTTTTTGCCCGAAGTATCCCAAACACCAAAGATGTTATGATATGATTACCACTAGAAATAGACTTACATCTCTTCCCACAACTGGATGCAAGACAAAAGTGTAAATACTTTTACTTGGCACTCATATTTTATATGTCTTTTTATGCAGCCGTTACGAGAAATGTTGCTTTACACAAAATGCTTGCATTATAAGTTCATTAAGTTGCTATGTTGATATGCTAAGATAAGTATAGGCCTATATACATTTTTATATCACCTCATCAGCCCCAATATGTATAAACGAAGCTTCAGGCTGCATTTCCAAAGCTTGTTCCAGCATTGTTGTTACAAGCTGTAAGGCATCTGGTTTTGAAGGGCAAAGTACAGCTGGGGAATTTTCCACTTCTCGTAAAAATCTAAGAGATGGATGTTTCAAGACAAACTCCATATGGCCAATAGTTTGAATGAGCTGTATCTGAAAAATTGTAAATAATCTTTGATAGTGTTAATATTTAGCACTGTCATATATTTATTGTTTTATACTTACTGCCTCAAGACAATTTTCTTTAGCGAGTCTGAAAATTTCGTAAACTTCTTCAAAGCTGTAAAGGCCATCACCCGCACTACCGGTGTCGCCATTTTGACTTCCAATGTCTTTTAAATTTAATTTGTATGGAAATGTGTCTTCCCATTCCAAAAGCACTCCAGTAGCTCCCCATGATTTAATACAACGAAATACCTGTAATCAACAAACAGTCAAATAGCCAAAAATATATAACTTGTGGAAACTAGATTTACTTTATAATATTCTACTGATGTATTTTACACATTTTAAAAAATAAAGAAGACATTGATATTTGAAATTTACTACTTACAATTAATGAAAAAGACACTTACTGCTGCTAAGTAATCGACTTTGAAAGGTGCACCTTTTAAATCAAAATGGACTATCCTACAATAGAAAAGTTCTCTAAATTTTTTTTTCTATTTCAACAAATTAGTAATAAAAATCCAACTAACTTATGCATATTTGTTTTTTTTTCCTTTTTTAATCTTTTTAAACCGAAAAATGAACAAATTAATACTTTTATTAATCGCTTAAAACACTATATTCAATAACTATGTACTGTCGAAATAAAAGATGTAAGTTAGGTATAAATATGAAAAAAAAAAGTATCCTAAAGCTGTCACTCAGAAGGTGACACTGACTTTGACAATAACATTTCGTTACTACCTAATGAACTCGATCACATTTAAGAAATGTATAATTATACCCAACAGCTGTTGGGTATAATATTAAGATACTGGGGGTTTGTCAGATATTAATCGCGTTGTAATATCGGACTGCTAATGTGGTGATTGTTTTTTTCTTATGATTGTTAATTACCTTAGTGGAATCGCTTCCGCGTTAATATTTTTTTTTAATCAGAGGTTTAATTAAAATTATTCTATAGAGATACTTTTCTATATCTCTGTGTGTCGAACACAGCACAGAACCTCATAGAGTTTAGAAGTTATGTTGCTGTTACTTCGAAACAACACACTGTGCGATGACAAACTAATGTTGGATACAATATTCGCCCAACTTATTACACGACTTACTCGTTATTCATTTCCATAAAAAAATCTATAACACAGCAACGCCTTCTTGAGTAAAGCGTCAGCGCTACCGATATTAGGTGTCTCTTGAATTTTCACTTCTCTACTAATCCAACACTGTGGCGAAATTGTTTTTCATGCGCGACTTTCCAGAAGATCCCGTTTTTGTCATATCCTTTTCCAAGGTAAATATTCTCGTCATTCATCCCATGATTAGTGTTCCGTATCTTTAAATATTATATAGGTCCATCAGCACTTGTCCACGTTGCGTGTCACTCGCCACCCGATGGACTTTCATTATTGGCACGATTTGCTTTGAGATATATGGGTAAAAGCCCAAGTCGATGCGGAATATCCGTAATTAAGGATGCGATTACAAATATTTGACACATTCTTTCTGTAAACAACAGGCCACTTTTTCGACCGAGTTAGAAAGGACGTCACGTGAACGAGTTTTAAATATTGACGAGTTTAGGTGTGATAGATGATTATAACTATTTATCGGATTTCGGCTAACTATAGCAATAGGTCTAAAATTTTCGCGTTTTGTCAGGAGTCTGTAATTGATATGAAGGTCAACGTTGCTTATATCACTCCGCAATGATTGCATACTGGATGAACTTGTTTTACATAATCTGTGGTTCTTAAATAAAAGATGGGACTGCATCTGTGAAGGAGTGTAGATCAGCCTTTTGTTTTGATCAGCCTTTTTCTTAAGGACATTTTGCTTTTGAGGTTTGTGAAGGTTGTAATGTCGTCCTAAAACATATCTACGTAAAAAAGCATAAACGTAGTAACCAGCATGTACTCCTCGTGATATGTTTCTTAACATCTTTGATCTAATCGATAATTTCGAGTCAAATACAGTTTAAAGCGTGTTTTCCTTTAGGTTTATAATGCAATCAATCAATATTATATCGAAATACATTTTTGTTGTATATTAACATCGATTATTATTAATAAATGTATATAATAAAAAAAATTGGGTAAATGAAGAATAAAACATTCAATCAAAATTTATTAATATGTCAAATAAGTAAAATATATATCGTATACAAAATACAACTAAAACTACATAATTAAGTAGATTCAACAAACTTATTCTATAATTTTAAACATCATACTCATTTCTCTCTACTGAAAATCTTGATATTTAATTTACATCGATGTTTATGGCAAGAATACTGCAAATATTAAGTATATTTTCATTACCTTGCATATCCATATTTTTGACTATGATTATGATAATGGAAATATTATAAATTAAGTTTAAAGAAATTGAATAATCTTTATGAGGCTTAGATGAAATATTTATACAAAATAAGATTGCGATATGATCTCGTGATACGTACAAGTATCACTTTATTGATTCGAGTACAGCAAATATTGAACATTTTCTTTCTTACAAAACAATATAATGTGACAAAAATGATTTAAAAAAGCTACCCCTACCGACACACACACTCCAAAATAGTAAACTAATAATTAAAAATTAAAGTTCGCACCTACTAAAGGCGTCTTTATAAGTAAAGATATAAATAAATATTACATAATCTATTCTACACTACCGTTTAGATTATTAAAAAAAAGTAAAGCGATCTCAACTCATCATTAAGTTATAATGACCGAAAAATAGAAAAAATAAAATTAAGACAGATTAGTCTAAAAAAGGCCGTGCGAGTTTCAAATACCACAGACTAAAATGCCTCATTAGTAAGTCTCGACTGCTTTCAAGTCAATATTAATGAGCGATGATAATTTTGACTCCAGGATCCGGTTCGCCCGCAGCGTCCTTCGCCAGAGGCGCGGTTCCGCAGATTCGGAAGTTTCTCGTGTAAGGGATCACACCGACTAGTAGACCAGAGACAACCACCCATATTCCGGCTACGTAGAAAGCCGCGTCCCAGTACCCGGTCCGGTCTTTAAGAGCGCCTGAAAATGAAGGAAAAACGTATTGGTAAATAGAGCTGTTTAAAGCCTGGGTTAGCAGTGGGTAGACTATTCTTTACATTTTATACATGTTGTATACTCATCATATCTATACAATATAGTCTTGTGATGCTTCTTTTCAACATATTAACTTTGTTTTACTGTGCATTCAAGATATCTTGGTTCGAAGGATGCTTTCAATCGTATATATATGTACGTGGACCTGAATAATATTGATATTTACTATTTGCAATACGTTTATTATTAAAATATATCTTAAAACTTGATATTGACAAAAATATGCTCCTGTAATATTCGATGATTAGTAACCCATCTAAGAATATATATCTTAAGATAAGAATTTGTTCTTTAAACAAGACATTGCATAAAAACCAAACCTCGAGCTGGTATCATTCAATGCTTTTCTTTAGTAAGGTACTTACTTAGCCCATTGATATTTTTTTCATTTCATGAAACTATGTGACCAGATAAAGGGTTGGTGACACACCTATACTAACAACAAAGTACTATTCAATGTTGGACTAACTGTACAGTTCAGAACCTTGCGTCTGCTGGTCTGAATAAGATGGCAAATCTAAATACTCGATAATATCTCTGAATTGTCGATATCCGATAAAGGTTTTTTTTTTAATGAATATCAAATTTATCTCTGCAGCACTACCCCACAATAGGAAACCGTAACACATAATACTATGAGAAAAACCCCGAAATAAACTAGTCGAGCTGCCGTCTCCCATAAAATATCATACCAACGATTGTGCTCTCACAAAATCAAATTTACACACCAGCCATGGGCGGCCCTATGAGATGTCCAAGCCCCTGGCATAGCAGCACCAGTCCGTAGGCCATTGTGAAGCGCTCCAAAGCAATCAGCTCGACGAGGATACTGGGCGTGTATGAGTAGGAACTCGAGAACGTCAGCCCAAAAACGACTGCATTCGCGGCCAGTATGTAGAAGCTGTACATCTCGTTGGCGTCCGTCACCCGGATCAGTATAGGGAACAGGATGATGGTGATCCCGCATATGATTAGGCACAAGGCGTAGGTCTTTGTCACATTCACCCAAGGCAGGTCACCCATCCAACCGAGACCGACCTGAAAGTGAAATAAAACATTCACGAGACCGCTAAGTCAGTCATAGTACGTAGGTGTGTCTCAGACGGATTGATAACGAAGTTGTGCAAATAAATGGCGAGAGATTGTTCGAAAGTTACTTATCGCTGTTATTCGAAGACTAACAAAGACGAAGAGAGCCATGAATCCAACAAATTTTAATTAAATCCCAGCTAGTTTGTGCATTATAAATGTATTCTTAAATTTCAACCAGCCTAAACAGCTTTATTGTTTTAAATAATAAAAATAAACCTTTCACTCTCCATTTGATTTCATTAAATTGCTTGTTGAATTATAATATTTGTCACGCATAGAACAATGCCGTGTTATCTTCAGGCTTAGAGTGCAGTGATAACTTTTAATTTTGTCATATAGCACACTATCCTTGAACACGTACCGTGAGTATTAACTGTCTACAATTATCAAACGTCAGTCAACGTAGAATAGTTTCACAGTTTACACACACAAAGACATATTATATGATGTCACTAACTTTTTACGCTGGCAATAATTTTATAAATGGAAGATTTTGCTGCCTCCTACATGTCAGAAGTCACCAAAACCATTTCTGTGACCAAAAGCAGACCGGGAAAACAATTATCTTAGATTTGTCGGGTTTATAAGCTCCTTACAACTTATTAAACATTATGAAATGTGAAGTACACTCACAGAATTAGACTAATTCGTGGCCACTAATGCTGCGCTTTATTTTAACTAAGAAAATTTGTAAGTAATAGTCTTTATGAATGCTAGTTATTACTTAGCTTGTATAGATTTGTTTTCTTTTGTTATTTTTTCTGCGATAAAAAATTACTACGTTCAAAAAAAAATACTTTCGCGAAAGATTATAATGATCCGTCTATTTGTTTTTGCATGAAAAAAAGGTATATATACATTTTCAAATTTATAAGAACAACTAAGTTGGCTTTGAGAGAATGCCTTAAATGATTAGGTCTGCCTTTTGTAATTCTTCTGGGGTAAATGCAATGAAAAATAAATAAATGCATGTACTAACTTCCAGTCTCAATGGTCTATCAATAGCTTATAATATAGTCTATAGTTTATATAACCAAAAATGTTGAATTATAATAATTCTGCGATCATTGAGTTTTTTTTTTAATCATCGTATCGATTTAGTTTTACTGTTTTTAAATATTACGAATGCTCTAGCACAGCGAATCTTTTAAAAACTAATAAATTTCAAAGTCATAGCTCTTTCTAAAATAAAAAGTTTATACTTACGATACCAATGATGGTGGCGACGCCAAAAATACTCAGCATGAGGGAACCCTGTGTCTCCGAAAATCCATTCATAGTCATAAAATTGGCGATGTAGAAGTAAGGAACTATGAACCAAATAAAAAGGACTAGAGTCGACACATTCATCATCAGAAAATGAAACTCCGTGAACATGTTGAAATCGAACGTCTTGTTCAGCAAAGACAGAAAACGTTTGCCCCAAGTCTGAAAAAAAAACTCTTCGTTAAGGAACGACTTGTAGCATTGGTCTATCTTACATTTTTCAAATCTACAGTTAATTATTAATTTTTATAATTTTCTATAGATACAATTATTTCAAGTGAACGGCTTAGTATGTTATTTTAAAATTGTCAACTGTGTTTATTCGCACAAGCTATCTTTACTTATAATATAATTATAAAAAAATCGTTACCAATTCTTAGACAGAGGAATAAAAGACAATAAGGGCTAGCTTATTTTATTAAATTATGGAAGAAAATATATAATAAAAGAAAACTTATGCTTTACCTTTTCCTCCTGATCCTCTATAGACCACTCAGAGTTCCTGTAAATGTCTGGACACGACGAAGCGCGAAGTTTATACTTGGCGATGTTCATCATAGCGCCGCGGTGCATGATCGAGTTGCGGTGCACCCTGATATCACGTAGATAGTGGTGGTCGGTTTGAAATTGCCTGGTGAACCAGTCCTGGCGCGCCGTCCTAGGCTGGATCACGGCCGGTTTGTTCTCCGGAATCGGCTGTAGAAGTTGCTCTCGCACATGATCAAGTTTGTTCTCGAAAGCCTTCTTCTCCTTTTTGTTCAATTTCAACTTCATTGACATCGTCACTGGCTTGGCCTTAGACGCCTCCGGCATAGGTTCTATCGCCAGCTTCTGCTCTGAGTTACTACGTAGAGCAAGCAGCGAGGGATAGTTCGTGAGGATTATGTTGTAGAGGCGTTTATTTGACACCAGCTGCTCTAAAACTTCGGCCGGCACCTTTTCGCTTTGCCTCAAAAACGTTGGCAGATTAATGACCGAGCTCACCTTATTTTGTTGAGAGAGTTCGGCGTTCATTTTCGTTGCAGCCTCTAAAGTTTCCGATTGAGCGATGGAAGCTACAAGAGTCGTCAATATGTACTCTGGCGTCTCACCGCTTTTCATCAGCATTTTTAACTCTTCCACCCCGGGATAGATAGATTCGCCACCGCCTGACTTCGCTGACACGGATATAAAGCTGGACGCCCTTTTGGATTTACTCAACTGCCTTTGTTTCTTTTGCTCTAAAATCAACCATTCCGGGTCTCTCATCACAGCGCCACATATGCAAACGTTAAGTACTGTACCGGCAAGCAGCAAAAGTGCGCCTCTCCAACCATACTCTTCCAGTAAGTACGTAGTTAAGGGGGAGTAGATGAAAGTGCCGAAACCAACGCCACAGGACCCCAAACCTACAGCTAAATTCCGACGCTTGTCAAACCAGTACGCTATCGACACAACCGCAGTAACATAGAGTAGGCCCATGCCCAATCCTGCTATAATACCGTATGTTACATACAACGTTTCAACTGAGTGGCAGAAAGCGGCGGCGACAAAGCCGACCGTGGCGGCAACACCGCCTACAATGGTCATGCTCCGGCAGCCATATCGATCCACCAGTGCGCTCATAATAGGGCCGGCTATTAAAGGCACGGAAATGAATAAACTTCCGATAAGCGAAGTCTTTGCCTCGCTCTTCTTGAAAAATCCGACGAACTCGTTGTGCATCAGGCCGTAGGAAAACGCTAGGCCGTCGGCAACGGTCGCTATGAGAAAGGAGGCGGCGACGACCACCCAACCCCAACCACCGTCTGGAATCTCCGGTGGCTGGTCGGCAGAGGGCTTGCTCGAACATATGCTGTCGGCGTCGCCCAACCCCAAGAACTTAACGCCCTCATTGTTCGACTTTTCGTCGTCTTCGTTCCCACCGTCTTTGTAATAACTGACTGCAAGTTGGTTCGGACTGTTCTCTGCGTCATTCTTTATCGAGTTCAAATGATTTCTCGACGATTTCAAATCATTCTCATCATGATTCTCATCATTAACTGAATCTATATACTTGACGTCTTTCGCGTTGTTAAGCAGCGGCGACGTAGTCTTCTCCTCTTCAGACGGTACTTTGTTAATATACTCGATCGTTTTCTCTTTCCCCGGGAATCCATTTGCGTAGGTTCTTGGTGATTCCATTAGTTTCCCGAGCAAGCCTCTCTCAGTACGAGCCTAGATGCTCGTGTACTACCGGTTTTCCTATATGTGCCCTCTTACGGAGTTGACAAAATTCTAATTTTGGATCCCGATAAATCCAAAAGCGACAATCCGCCTAAGTAGAAGACACGATTAGTTCTCTCGACCAGTGTCTTAACCTGGGATCTCTGGCGGAGTAACGACAGGGTTTCTTTGAGATACAAAGTGAACGAGCGCAAGGGTTGTGGGTTGTCGGGTTCATCAAGGACCGGCTAGTCCTCGATTGCGCACCTCCGAAAAACACACTTTCAAAGTTAAAAGACGTTTGAGTTAAAAGCGCTATATGCTTTCTTGACATAAGGAATTAAAGTTTTGGTGTCAGCAACATTTCAACCTCTTCAATCAAGGGATGAATCTGCAACAAAAAAAGAGAGTAAATAATTTTATGTTCTCTCGTTAAACAAATAGTCATATAGTGTAACTAACTGTGCATATATTCGATATATACAAAATTCGTCAATAAAATATTGTGCTTTGATACTGCAAATTTAATTTGTTTGCGACGGCACTGTACTTAGTATTCATTGTGTTATATTACCACATGATATAAAAATAAAACTCTTAAGTTGCGTTGTATATTTTCGACGATAATGAACAAAACATTTTCCTTAATTTATTTTAAAAATTAACATCATGGTATATAAAATGTTTTGTTCATAAAAGAGTTATAAATGTCTACATTTGTTTTATTCTTTTTCAAGCACTTATTAACGTCCAAAGTCAATATCTACCACAGATAACAAATATAATTCTAAGGAGAGAACATCTGAAAGCAAATTACAATGATACTTCAAATTCCTTATGTTATTTTTATAGTAACATTAAATGATTGACTACAATATAATATCTAATGCTTTTAGTAATGTATTACATATTTGACATCGTAATAAGTTAATGAAGGACGCATCAAAGCCGAGCGCGCTCGCCTAGATTCCGCGGCCTTGACTCTCAGTTCGTTAACCTCTTAGCTTTACAAGGGACGTGTCAAGAAAACACGCTTGCAAAAATATATCCGTCTCTTTCGCGCATAGGCTTCGCCCTGGCTTTTTCATCTAGAACTTTCCATTTCATAGAAGCTATATTAGGGTGTTAATAATAGATAGATTGTAGATTTAAAATAAAAACTAATCACTACTAGTCAATTAATCCTATAACGAAGTATGGCTGGAATTAATTGCATTTCCTTTACATTGCTTATTTTAAATCAGTTTTTGTCGTACAATAAATTTTCGAAAACAAAAAATAAACTCTTTGTAATTGCAGTAACGTGTAATCAATTTTAAAAGCTAAAAATATGACAAGGAATGCTTTCTAAAATAGTATAGCCGTATACTTTGTTCGTTTAGATTTCAAAATTTAAAACGGTGAATGAAAGTGTCCTAATTTTTTTTCCTTACAACATGTTCCGTACATTAGTTAAATAAAAAGCAACACGCACGTAAATAGTCATTTATATATCAATTATTAATGATCATTAATATAGTTATAAGAATAGAATTTTGACCATAGTAAATAGGAACGCAAACAGAACGGAAGGCATAGTAAACGATATCGTTACTTTCTTTAACATATTCTGTAAAAATATGAACGACATTACTAGTGCAAAGGAAATAGTAAATAAAATCTAAATTAGAGACATTAAATATTATGACAACATTTTGTAAATATTTTAAAAAAGACTAACGTTAATTGAAATAGGTTTCCACGATTTCGAAGCGGAATACTAAAAATAACGATGTGTACATTGGAATGCACAGCGCCTATTGAAAAATCAAGCCATAATGGAGTGTAGTACAATAAACATTGAGTTCAATTTTCATTAATTTTATAGCAAATGGTTGTACATTAATATTAGTCATTCATTCGAGTCTCCGTGTGGTTTTTTTCCATCGACCATTTAACGAAGTAGAATTAAAAGATTTTTTGTGATCGCAGGCTAATCGAATCGCATCCTCTAGTATATTCGAATCCCAAAAAAAATTGTACCTCCAACTCTCTTCACGTTAAAAAAGCATGATGTGCAATGTTATGAAAGATATAGGATTAAAATATAGGATTGTCAATCATACCATATAAAACTTTACGAGCAGCTCTTTCAACTGGTAAACGTCTGGTTACTAAAAAATATATCACGGTTAATCTCCAATATCCAATTTTAGGTATCGATTTACCTATCGAGTGCAAAAATAATATGACATTCCATCAACAGATATGATATCAGACTGATTAAGCACGTCGAAAACGCATCACTGATATGCATGAACTACTTTTTGTGATGTCAGACGGTTAACAGACGGTTTAACTGATATAAAGTGGTTTCCATTGACCACGGATTCCTATTCCACACGTGGGGTTCTTCGAAGAAAAAAGTTGACTGCGTGCTGTCTTATACACCGTAAGAAAAACACATAATTT
>DWHQ01000367.1:0-14628 GCA_018247955.1 Eurytides marcellus marcellus | reverse complement strand
TAGTAGCATTCAACTGAAATTGGTGTTTTTATTAATTAAAACAAATATTAAAAACTGCTTCATTGTCTTGCTTATTACATGCATGTTATTTTATTTGGATACAATTTTACTGAGGTAAATGAGGGTTGTTGAAATATGTGTAAAAACAAATTAGAAAAATGTTTTACTTATGTATAAATCTTTATTTTTTCTATGTTCAAAAGTATGTTAACTTCACAACTTAGTTGTCAAAAAGAAGTTCTAATTAAACAATGCATATATTAAAACCTTGTGAGAAGTATATCATTAAATATAATTTTATTACCTGATGTGTTTTCTTTCCTGTTAAATACTAGTTAAGAAGTTGATTAGCTTTTCAGAAACATTATACGACATGAACTAAGCGTAACCATTGTTTTCAGTTTTAGGACCAGCTAACAGCACTGTGAAGGGTGAATTGCATTTCATTCAAACCAAAAGTGGGCATTTGCAGTTAATCTATGAACCATACATTTTCGTTACGGACTGCGTTAGAAGTGGTAGAACATTTTGGCGGTGCATGGATTATGGCAGACAATGCAAAGCAAGAATAACATCAAAGAACAACATTCTGCGAATTACCAACCCTGTTCATAATCATACTAAGAATCATTTGCAAAAGATTGCTAGAAAGTATGAGCTGGGCAAAGTGGTTACCTGCCCCTGTGTTTAGTATAAGAAACCACAAGAGATTTACCAATTAAATTAGTTTTAAAATTAGAAGTGTAAGTGTAAACATTAGAGAGTGTTCTCTTTGTATTTAATTTAGGCCTATACACCCACAGATACAATAATAATTAAAGAGTGATCAACATTCAATGGAAAGAAATAATATTTTCACCATTTACTGTCTTATGTAGTGTGGTGAACCAAGTAATATAATTTTTTACATTATACAAAAATAATGAAATTATGATGCAACCTGTGAGAATTCTTTAGCTTTAAGATGTATGTTTGTTTTGAATTAGCATTGAACCAGTTCTGCTAGATAGCCCTTAATTTTATTACGTTATTTCATTCACATTCAAAGTATTTTTAATAAGCAATATTGTTTTAATAAAACAGGAAGTTAAATGCCGATAATAATAATGAACTGGCATTGTAAGTGTTCGTGTGTATTACGACATAGGGCCTCGAGGTTTTGTTTATCACGGTCGACTACAGTTACGTTAAGCGTGTATTAAATTATACAATTTTTCGAATTGTTTTCAATGAAGTGATCATTAGAGATAAGCACGTTTAATTTCTGTCAACTAATTTGAATGATGAAGGAAAATAATGTGATCTTTTTAGCATAATAAAAGGTTTTTCTATTAATCGAACTGTTTTATTCCCTCAATTTGTCGCTTCGCTTCGCCTTAGTGTGTGTTGCCGAGGTGATGAGTGACGGAGCGACCGTGACATTTTGGGTTAGTTCAGCTTACGATGTCTAAGGGGTCGTGTACACGCAGATAAGCCGATGCTGGTGCAATACTCGATGACCCGACGCGGCGCGCCCTGCCTCCTGGTCGACGGTTACGGTTACGTGGCGCGCAAGAGGCGCGGTGTCCGTGTCTACTGGTCGTGTCGCAACCGAGCCACCGGCTGCCGCGCCAGGGCCCTTACCACCTCTGGACGCCTGGTAGGTCGCGCCGCCGTACACAACCATCCTCCTCACACGCCCCCCATCGACGATCACGCCCGCATCGAGAGTCTCATAGAGACCATCACAACAGACGTCTAATGACGTCTACTAGCGAATTTATATCGCTCTCGTAACTGATGGGTATGAAATAACAGTTCCGGTAACCGACGAAGATTGAATTAAAAAGTTTTCGACTGTTTATCTGTGTTTCATTCCCTATGAGGTGCATGTGAAGGCGTGGGGCTTACTAACCAATCACTAATAAAGCTATTTGTTGGCTTGTTCCGCATGTGTCGTAACTGTAACGGGGGTGGTGTTTTTCAGTTGAGTTCGTGATATCGAACCGCGGCCGCCGGCACATGCGGCTGGGCGGTTTCTCGTTTTACGCGGAGAAGGTGTTCCCCGAGAAGAACAAGGTGCGGTGGCGGTGCACGCGACGGACTTGTCGCGCGTACGCGCACACCCTGCACGACAAAATCTTCGCCCTGAGCAATGTCCACTCCCACGAGCCGCCCGCCTCTGCTAACCGACCGGCGATAAACCCCAACCAGTCCAAAGTCACGCTGGACGAATAGTTGTCATTTCAACAACATTTGGGTCTCAACAAACGACTAATCGCATGACGTCTAACACTTCAATCGTAGTAACAACTGATATGTTATCAGTAATGTTTCCAGATGCTTAAATCTAACGCTTATTAGTAGTGAACTCGGCATCACTGGGCGCAAATAGGTTTAAGGTGGGCCTTTGATTCTAGAATTAATTGGTTTATATTAGAATTTCGTCATATTGGCGGCGGACTGATCGCGTATTCTAGTCAATTTATTGATTGATTTTTTTTTTAGTTTGCACGGTGTTTAAGGATGTTTTGTCTTAGGAAATGTCTGATGATCTCTTGATTCAAACTAGGTTTCTCAAATTTACCGTATTTGTGGCACGCCCTTGTGGACTTGGGAAGAGTAGATAGAGGGCGGTGAGATATACTATTCAAGTGGCCTGCTAATTGTATGCAGCTGTCGACTGTACATGAAAAATAAAATAAAGGGAATAATAATTATTATAATATGTTACGTCTAGCAATAATAAACGAATTTTATATTTATTATGGCCGTATTCTTTTAGATAGGGCTGAACGAAACTCCGTTGTGATCAAAGGCTAGTATTGATTAATAATGTTCCACGTGTTGTCTTACATTGTACATTGTTTTATTAGTTTTATTTGACATTTTATGTATCGAACAGAATCTAGTCATTCCAATTGTTATTTATGAGAAGTATGTTTGTGTAATGAACTTTTTTTTAACTAGGAACCAATTGTTTTATTTTGTCGTTCGGCTTTCGGCGAATGGCATGGGTCTAGCTGGACAGTAGGATACAATCCTATTTTAATAAAATTGTAACACTCAAAACACAAGGGCATAGTTTTGACCACAAAAGTCAATAAAAACTAATGTACCGTGAAAAAACGTTATCCAATGGTCGTATTTATTAAGTCGCTTAGCCGGTAGTGTAATTTGCATGTGTTTACGGAACCTAGTTTCGGTCTCGACTGTCGTCTAACTGTTGTGACGGTTCCAGCGGAGCACGTCCGTCTCTGCGTGGGGCCCGGGGGCAGGCCGAGGCTCTGGGTGCGCGGGAGGAGCTTCTACGCGGCCCACACCATGCGCTCCGGGATCGTTCGCTGGCGTTGCACCATGGGCGGCTGTGGTTGCAAGGCGTACACGCAAAAAGGCACTCTGCACAAGCTCGTAGGGGAGCACAATCACGCGGGCCGCTGCGGAAGACGCGGCTCCCGCGCCCCCCCTCCCCTGTCGCCACCATCGCCCCTCCTCTTGCCCAGGATGCCGCGGCTGGACTTTGACAACTTCGACCCCAGCGCTTGGCTAGTGCGCTACTAAATCGTTACAGATAGAACCCCGCTCAACTCAAATGGTAGCCGGTGTTAAAAAGCTGTTCTGTTAACATTATTGAAACCAGACCATGACCGGTGGGTTGATACTTGTCTTGTACCGGCATCACTTCGATTGTGGCCTGTGACTACATCAGGTTTCTACGCGATCGACGGGCGGGCCGAATCGGTGCAATATTAAGATGTTTCGTCTATCGAAAATTAGTGTGAATTTTTTAAACTGGCAGTATCACGCCGGGAAGACGTCGCGAGACAAATAAATTACCTCTGGTTTCTTTGCTGGTTTTCTAAGGTGAGTTATCTGTTCCAAATATAAATGACACGATTGCTAAAGTTATACAAACAGACATACTAATGTTTGTTTGTATAACATATGTGTATACATAAGTGTGTTTGTCTAACTTTAGCAATCGTGTCATTGCGATTCGGAACAGATAACTCACCTTAAACCAGTTTTCTAAATTATATTACGTATGTGCGATTCCCTAGTGGCTGTATATTAAAAGTCGCAGTGTCTTTACTTTGTTTATTTTGTTAACTAAGTTTACTTTATCCTTTACAAAACCTTTTGGTTTTGAAAACGAAATGGTTTTTATTAAAAGTTTATTTATTATTTTCAGTCCATTTTGTTATAATATTATTATTAATTTCATCAAATGTCAAAAAATACGCCTTCCTTGTCTAGCGACGTCTGACTTTATCTTTAAAATCTACGCATATGTTAGAGGTAACTATTAATGTATATTAATGTATTAAGTGCACTAAAGTACGATTCTTAGTTAGACAAAGTTAGATGTATTGCGTTTTTAATATAGGTTACTTGATTTTTTTTGTAATAGAATCATTAACGAAATCAAATTCTATGGCTATTTAGTCATTACATTAGATAATTCAACGTGTCATAATTATATTGTTCTAGTCAGAGTATTATTTTCCGATTGTGTCTTCAGAATTTATTGTGATAGTTGTTTCACCACACGAAGTTTGATCTCAATTTATTGTTAAGATTAGGTGCCAAATATTGATCTTGTTCTTGTGAGTGAAGAATAGGTAGTTAAGGTTAAATATAGATACTTATATAGATACCAATAGGCGACGGAAAAAGTGCCGTTGCCACATAGATGATAAAAATTCTCGAATATGAATTGAATCCTTCTCCTTTTAAGGATAGTCTTCCTTCCTCTGCTTGTATAACGGAACTGTTTGTTTTAACCATTACTTTGTTAGCTAATTCATAGAAACAATTTTCATTTGTCATTTATACAATCTTTAGTGTAAAACTTTCATTGCTCACATGAAATACTTGCTCAGTGTCAAATAACGATCTTCGTGCCAAATGTTTTGCTCATCTTTGTGTCCATCGCATGGACGCGCCAATGATATATGTAAAAAAAATATTTCTTTCTAATCATTATTGAATGTTGAAATTTCGAGTTGTGTATGTGTAAGTGCTGAATAAATAGATCGAATCTTAGCCTCTTTCATTTAATCCCAAATTTGTTATTATATTACCTTACCCTTGACTACATTTTAACTTTGGCGTTAGTTATAAAGTACGTGTAACGTGCTTTGCCATGTACAACCAACATAGTGTTGTATGTTTATGATGAGTTGGTTTTACAAGGTAAATCGTTCTCTCCACTAATACGGTAGCGGGTACTGACTTGTTGTTTCTCTCACCAGCGCGCTTCATCCGCGCGGGCAAAGGCCGCCTTCTGCTGCACCGCGGCTACACCTTCCGTTTGAAGAACAACCTGGCTCACGGGCGCAAGCAGTGGTACTGCTCATCTCGTCTCACGTCGCGGTGCCTGGCCGATGTCAACACCGAAGGGCCGGAGGGCTTCGAGCGCATCGTCCGCTCGCGTTACGCGCACAACCACGCGCCCCCCAACGTGCGCCGCTTCGCAGACGGGCGCTACGTGGTCCGCACCCCGCACCAGAGCGGCCACCGACCCCCCGCACCATTGGACCCCCACCACCAGCTGCTGCAGCTCCAGCACGCCCTCGCACTGTACGCGGCCCACGCGGCCACCGCTAACGCATCGGCCGCGGCGACAACCACCCCGAACGCGGCCACCGGCGCCCAACAGTCCCCCAACCCCATGCCGGCCGCCCACGCCTCCAACGCAAAGCCGCTGCTCGTGGACACCCCGTGCACCGAAGAGGACTAAACCGGAGCGCCCCCACAGGCTGCCCCCAATGCGCAAACGATTGTATCACGATTCTGACGACCACGCATCGAACGACCGATGCGCTTCCGAAGCCTTTTGGCATTACGGAGTCTAGCGTAAATTTATATTTAGATTAATTTTTATTCGATAAGTTAAATGGGGATTGGACGGTGTTTAAGAACGGAGTGAAGGTATCGTTGGTGTTATTTAATATCGTTATGTGTGTGGAAATTCTTTAAGTCGGAAATAGGTGTTGCGGAACATATATGTATGTGTGTAAGACCACCAGTGGTTGAACGACCAGTAAGTTGGTGTTCCCGACACGTAGGTTAAGCGGTCTTTACGAGTCGAATTACGCGTATATAGGTGTGGGTTATTTATGGAAACGAATAGGGAAAGTAAGGATGTTATATGTGTAAGAACTTTCTGAATGTTTATGGAAGCGGTCTCTGCGTCTATACAAGTCGCTGTCGAAGACATCTTTTCAAACTCCAATGAATTGTAGCACAAATTGAGACGCTGGTCTCCCTTCTTGTTTGAAGCGGATTATATTTTCAAATGGTAATTTTGAATGCGATAGCACTTAGATAAACGTACAGACCGCCTCTCGTGTCAGGTGTGTCGGTGTCAAGTTTAGATAGATGGCTATTATCCGGAACCGTACCCAATCAGCGTATGATTTGTTATTGGCCCAATCCATCAGAGCGGCATCAGGTTAGGCAGCGCTAGGCGAACCGGCACTAGTGGTGAGTCGTTTATTTCATGGCAGTGGACGGAACGGAAACAATTGTCGAATAGTTTAATTTCGAAGTTAACATCCAAGCCAATCTTAACAGATTCATAAAACGGTATACTATATTAATGTCGAGAAAAGAGTTTATCCATTGACGGTTTATGTTATTAATAGCTATCGTCGCGATAACTCGTGAAAACGGTTCGTTAATTCGACTCCCACTCTAGCCGGTGCGCACATGAGGTAGGTAAGGCACAGGACCCGATAACGGCCGCAGAGTAGTCTGGGAATCGGCGGAATGAAAGGCCATAGTATGGCAACGCGTCGGCGACTGATTATGCTGTATGGAATCGATTGTAAGCAATACGATGATCCCCGGACTGCACTTAGAATAACTTAATTTATTTTGAGAGATTTTAACTTTACACAATATTCAAATGTTGCTACTTAAAATTAGTGAATTGGACGTCCGCCTTTTCTTAATCTTTAGGCGACATTGCCACTAGCTGTTGCATGTCCACGGACACATGTACCTACTACCTTCGAGTGTGAACGCTTTCGGGCCCCGACGCGTCCCGGCGGAGGGGCCACAGTCTACAGTGGATGTTTTGCTCTTAGGATTGATTTAAGTACTTAAGCTCAATCAAACTACCTCTTTCACTTTTTATACGGGTTTTACAGATTAGTTTAATTATACAATTTTATATACACGATTGAATACTCAGAAGCTTTACTGTAGTAAGGTGTTAGGCTAACTAGGCTAGGCTAGGATAGGTAAGGCGCGTCGGGGCGGTTCCGCCGCGCAGGGTCCGGCGCGCCCTCTATTATATTACCTCTACTATTGAAACTCAACTACCTCTTTGAATTAGTTATTACTTTTACTTCATAGTTCCCTGTTGGTGACTTTAGATTAATAGGCACTATACGAGACTGTTGTCTGAATATATTTTTATTGATTGTTTTCGAAGGATAATTTGTTGCTTGTCATTTTTTCAATGAATATCGTGGACCTGCTTATTTTGTATATTCTAAACTTTAATTTAAGTACAAATTTTGACTAATTGTAATTGTTGTTTAGATGACTTAGTTACGATGCGGTCCTGGCGTGTGATCGGACAATGTGTGTCGGGGCTGAAATATTTTACCAAGGATTTATTATTATCATAGATTGTGTCGAAAACGTTTACATTGAAAATGTAGAATATAAATCCTAGTTGAAGCGCAACGTTACTGAGGAGATTCCTTTCGGATTAGACGTGTTTATGGTTCTAAATGTTGTTTGCGATCTATATTTAATGTAAGTGAAATCAATGAATTTTTCCCGACGGACGCAGATTTGTCGGTTATCTATTTTATTAGACTTAATCGTTTGAATTGTATTCACTCCTTTTGAGTTTCACATTTACAAGTATAATAATCATCTGTCACTTTATAATGCGTTTGTGTACCATTGCATCGTTTCCACCCGTTCGGCCGCGGCGATGGATGCGTTAAATAATCTAAGGTAATATATAGCATAATTGTAATTAACATTAAGGGCAATGACAATATGGGTCAATTATATAAGATACGATTTTACCATAGCGATTTTGGTGGAGATTCCCGTCACTCATCAGTTCGCTATCCTTCATATGGTTGAGTGTTAACGTAATAAATCCTAAAGACTTTGTGTTTGAATCGCTTTTGTGTTAGCCTCTATGTATCGTGTCATGAATCTCATAGTGCATTTTCAGACAAAATACGCCGCGGCCCGGCACTGTACCATCAGCACTAGTTGTTCCTCCCCTTCACTTAATATCTACCTCATTTACTGTTAACTATTCTACAAGTTTTTAAATCTAGTGTAATTTTGTATTTACCATTAATATTGATAAGGAAAATCTTTGGGTTCATGTATGGGGTATGTTTTGTGAAATATTACATTGTACTTATAAATAACCGCGTGTTTTATTTCAACCGTTTGGTGGTCGATGTGAAGGCATCACCTGTTCAGTTTGCCGACTCCTATGGTGGTGGGACACAGTACGCGACTAAATCGGGTGAACAAATAAGATTCTGACATACGTTCTTGCCGTAGGAATCAAGTATTTGAAATCGCGTCGGGGGAAGGTGATCATGATGGTGAACACGTTCCCATTCTGCGAGGAGTCCAAGTTGAGGGACAAGGTAATATGGAGGTGCACCTCGAAGAAGACTAATTGCAAGGCGCGGATCCACATGCTGGGCGCCAACGTGGTCGCCGTTAAGGGAATGCACAACCATCCGCCGCGCGCACCCACCTCTTGATGCCACCGACTGCTGTGTCTCGAAATGGAGCTTTGGATTGACAAGGATTGCTTCGTAAGCGACGTTGCGAGAACCACAAAGCTTCATACGTTTAACTGTACTTGTGCCGACCCACGTAGGTCGGTGCAAGTCGCCAAGGCTGCTGAGAAATTGTCGTTGGCACCGTTAGTGTTTTCAAATTGTTGTGAATTGGAGGCCAGCTTCAAAGCAATAATGTGTTATGCTCTTCCATTGGTATTTTTGATTGTGAATTCTAAATTATTAAATTGTGATAAGATGTGTATAAACATGTTGAATAGTCTCTTTATTAAAAATCGAGACCGGCCCAAAATTGGTCATGATTCCGCAACATTCCATTTATCTTTTTACCGAGCGATATTTTTAAATGATTCGTTGTACATATGTTTATTGAAAGGTGTTGTGAAATCGAAGCAATCTAGACTGTAACTTTTAGTCTATACTTAGAATTTATTTAAGCGATAGGTAAGGGAAGAATTTACCACCTAACTTAGTGAAAGACGTCGAGAAATTGATATATCATTCCACTTATACCCGTAGAGTTTGCAATACCGGTGCTTTTGAAATCGTTGTGTGGTTGAAATCGGTTTTTGTGTTGAGTTTGAAATGTTGTTCCATTATATTTATTGCGATGTAATTATGCAAATGAATGAAGTTTGATTCGCGCATAGAGGTTGATTATAATCATGTGATAATGAGCTTTTTGATAGTTAAAGTAAATGTGAGCCTTCGAGGAGTTAATGATATGGTATGTACTTATGATGTTGGTGATGTCAATTTCGATATGAGACTATTTATTGCGCGTTATTCAGCGTTAATTTTAAGTGAACAAAGTGCCTTTCTCCAACTGGGACCACTGTCAGTTAGATTTAATCGATGCACTGAACATTCCTTATTAAACATTGTTTCAGTTTTAAAATTTACACACGTATAATTAATTTTTTTTATATTGTCTAATAGTTTTAAGATTTCGTTGATTTATTAAGAGTATTACTCATTACGGAATAAATATTAAAATTATGTTTATATAAACCACGATTTTTATTGGCTGACGGATTTGTACATTTTCAGAGTTAAATACTTAAAAGTACAACGCCTTACAGTTGCTCGTAAAATAATTTAAAATATGTTATATAATATCAAGCAAAGCATTCAGCAAGAAGTGATAGCAGATTTAATAATATTGTGTACAGGTGTCAATGAGTCGTTTGAGGACATTTTGCTTTTGTTCAGGTGAAATTTGGCTTTGAATTTGAAGGAGGTGAAAATACAGCATGTCCGTCTCGTGACTGTGGATTTTGTGACGTGTTTGAAACGTAATAAAATCATAAAATAGTTTCAATTTATAATGTGCTTGTAAATACCTAAACTGTATAATTTAAAAGGTTCGGGTAAAGCTTCCTTGACAGCGTTCGTAGGATAAGAGTACGTAAGATTGGAGAAGGTTTAACACAATTGAGTCCAGAAAAATTTAGATGAATTTAGAAGTCTCGATAGGTGTTGGAAATTTAACATTTAAGATTTTGAAAATTTATTAAGGCTTCTTCAAATCGGACCGCTTTATTGTTATCTTATCTTGACTGACGTTGATGCTTTTAGCCTTTGCGGCTCTATAAAGCTTCATCGGTTCACCGAATTCGTGGAAATGGCTTTATTGTAACGAACGTTATTTCAAGTGTTATCACATCAGTGTCTATCATTTCCCCTTTTGAACAAAACTTAATTTTTTAAATTTGAATAGGAGTACGATATTATATTTATTTTAACGACGTTTAAGTAAAATGAAATTAGTGCATTTGGTATTGTCAATGGAAACCGAAACACGTTGTTGAGAGGATTCTCTTTCTTTGTATTCACCCCTTTCATTTGCTCGCGTCACGAATATCTGGGCTTTAGCGAAACCATACTATGCTAAATATTAAGAACAAAAAAATTGAGAGCGTCTAATCGTTGTTCTGTTTAGTTGTGTGATCATTTGTGAGATGTTTTTTAGACTGACCATTTTGTATTCAATTTGTTTTGAATAAAATAAACTTAACGTGGCGACTGAAATAAACATAATGATATCTGGACTGTCTTTAAATGTTTTGTATTTACTATGTATCTTACATTACTTCGACTTATAGAGTGCTTGGTATTTTCTTGCAGAGGCCTTTTTTCTTCCGTCCAGAGCTGGGAAATCGGTGTTGATATTTCGACGCAACAAGTTCTGGGTGAACAACCAGTATCGGGACAAGCTCAATTGGGCCTGTCGCGATAAAGACACGAGGGGCTGCCTCTGTAGAGTCCAGACTACAATGGAGGGTCGCTTCATTCGCGTGAAAGGCGATCACAATCACGACCCCAACTTCACACCGCAGAACTTCGACGCCTCCGCCGAGAGACTGTTCAATGAGTGGCAAGCCAATGTCCTGATGAACAGAGTGAAGGGCACTTAGTTCACGCGCGTGGCTTGACAACTGTATTAGAAGATAAGAGAACCCCTACCTACCTTAGTGTTATGGCTGTGACCTGAACAGATTCGATCCTATATTCCGGTACATACATTCCGCGTAAACAAAATTTTTGATATTAAACGCCTCTACTGGCATATATTTTGATCAAGGTTTATTTATTATTTATTCATGAAGTATTCCAATGGATAATATGGCCTAGATACACTAATGATTTTGAGTGTTGAATTATTTTTCGACGTAAATTCGTTTGATACTTATCTCTCAATACGAGCTCGTATTCCAGACACCAATTATTTCCTCCTAATAATTGTGTTATCAATTTCTATGTAATGAATGTTGTTATATGAATAAGAGTCTAATGTAAATTCGATATTCCAAATAATTTATTTTTGTAATCATTACACGCTTGTACTTTGAACGAGTGTTAAAAAAAAATAAATCAATATTGACCTTTTTATGGCAAATCAAGCGTCTATTGTGAGGTTTGTAGAGTTGTATGTAAATAATAAAGATTTTTAGGACCATTCGATCGTTTTCTTGATTTCATAAAGTTGTTACCAGTAATGTATTGTAGGTGTAGCTCTTTTGCTTGATAGAGACTTAGATTGATACTTTGTAGCAAATTCTATTTATTAAACATCATAAAAGTTACGAGTACGGCGTTTACGCGAAAGTAGAGGTCACACTGTGAAGGTTAGGTAGTATAAGTGTGTGTTTGCAGTGTTCTGGGGCGTGTCGAGGTTCGGGAATCCGGTGCTGGTGCTGGGCGGACAGAGGTTTAGGCGGGCGGGGCCAATGCGCGATGGCAAAGCCACGTGGCTCTGCATAAAGTCCGACACCGGCTGCAAATGCTACGCGGTGACCATAGACGGAGCTCTGGTGACCACTGGCAACTCCCACGTCCATTTTATCAAGCAACGAAGGAAGCGCAGAAGCAGATTGAGCGCTAGAAAATTCGACGAAGAAGACGACTGCGAGGAATGATTCTGTTTGATTATCCAACCGCTCTCTCTGATTATCTAATTTGTACGTAATTTTTGTTCGATTTGTGAATTAGATTTGTTTGTTATCACGATTATTATCTTATTATGTTTTCGAGTTATACGAGTTATCGATTTTTTTATAAAGCTCTTATAATAAGTTTGTTTTCTCTTTTCGAAACACGTGTTTCAATGTTTTGGCTTTGAGGAAATTAAATATAGTATAGTTTGAAAGACTGTTATTGTGGATGTTCATGGTGATTCTAGTGTCTCAAATAAATTTATGATGACCCTTAAGTTACTGCATCACGTTTCGCAACTTGGTATCGTTCAAGAAGGTGCACAGTTTAATCTTTGTTTCCATGTGAGATAATTTTTATAGATAAACATCATATCTGTATATTGCATTTGTAGTTTTTATAGGTTTGTGGTAGTGCTTAAGTTAGTGATCTCGATACTAAAATGGGTCGCGCTTTCGCTTAAATAGACGTATTTGGGGCTCGGTATTAACGGTGCGGTTTCGGTTGCAGGCACGGCGGCTGCTCCAGAGCCGCCACCCACTTTGGGACTGCCGTTCCCGTTCCCGTGCTTCCCCGGGCAGTTCCGCTACTGCCTCAGCAAGAGGGGAAAGCCCGCGATCGAGGTGGGCGCCCACCGCTTCTGCTTCAACGGCCGCGCGGCCAGCGGCAAGGTCTGGTGGAGGTGCTCCAGGAATCCCCGCTGTCGCGCTGCTGTCCACACGTTCGGCCTACGCGTGGTCCAAATGAACAGCGCGCACACTTGCGGCGTTCGCGCCACACCCCTGAGACCCATGTTCTAAGGATGCACGACCTCACAGTTGTCATATATTTTCGTATGATATTTCTAGACGCCACCGGTGAAGCTAATTCTGACGTATTTGGCACGGGCTCGCGATCTCATTGCGTTTGACGATAACTGGTCCGCTATCGGGGTGTGTACAGGCTGGTTCAAATTGATATATTTATTGATGGGGATGTCTAAATTTTTGCTTTCGTGCCTTCCCGCCGGTGGTGGATAGTGTACGCTTTTTATCTATTCTTAGTATTATAGTAAGGCAAACGGTTTTCTATAGCCCAAAGATAGTGACGATATGCAAGGGGTTCCGAATGACAACTGTATTATTCGATTAGTTATTGTATAGGATTTCTGATATACCTACTTAATTGTAATAGAACGACCATTTGCAGTCTTATATTTTTTGGTAACGCATCTATTTGATCGCCTAGCTCAATATTTTTGAAACCGTATATAGTTACTCAGTACTATTTTCATGTAAAACAGATGTCTAAATAGTTTTATCGGACATAATTTTTTGATGAATGTTAACGTTGTTACTATGGGATTGATTTTTTTCTCAAAGGGACCTTTGTCCCGAATCGATCTTCGATCTTCCTCTTATGACGGGTGGTTGTAGTTTGTTGTACAAAGTGATAGGTCTCTTATGATACCCTAAGTATTTTTATATATTAATTTTACATATTTTTTACGATTTTATTCGAGTATTGTACATAAAATGGTTGTTGAGGCGAAGTTGCGGCTTCGCACGGTCGGTTTCGGTTGGAAAAGATGCGGTTATGTTGTCGGGTCGGCAGAGACTGTTCCATTCAAGTCATGATTGTATACGATTTAATGAAAGTGAGGTTTTTATGTTGGTGTCTGCATTTATTGAATGATCTAATTATTATATAATACTCAATGTATACGTTCTAGTTGATAAGTTTATTACTTTAGTGAGATTTTTTTACGACAAACCATATAATTTTACTATATTTCGCTATCGGTAAGTACTTAACCATGCTTTTTATTTACGTTTGTACTTAAAAATATATACATGCTAATAGTGATGCTAAGTTAATCCGAACTAAGTTTACCAAGCGTTTATACCGTTTTCAACCAATTGATATGTATACGATTATATTTTATAAGTTAACCTTTCGAGTATTATTCTTGAAGTATTATTTTGTGTATGTGATAAGATGTTTTTTTTTATTATTATTTTAGTAAGAAAGTATATTTGGATAATGGTAGCTTTAAGCGATGTTGGACGGAAGGAATGTATACGCTGTGTAGTGACTATTGATATTAGGTGGAAGCGAAGTGTCTCGCGCATAGGTACAAAGAAACGATTATATTGATCTGAAATACGATTGATCTTTCATTTGACAATATCGTCCCGTAATTTTCTTGAAATCATTGTAATAAATATTGAATTTTCGAATGCGATATTTTGTAAAGACCCTTTTTCAATTATAGGGTTTTTAATGGTTATGAAAATCACTTCATTGTAGAATTAGATTGTTTTAAGTGCTGATGGAACATTTTTTTTAATTGATTGTTGGAAATTTCGATTTCGCGATTTCCAATTTTCTATTTACGAAGTTTAAATCTTTCAGTGTTCCGACCATCTAGAAC
>DWHQ01000366.1:0-14629 GCA_018247955.1 Eurytides marcellus marcellus | reverse complement strand
TTGAGCCATTGCCAAGAGCAGCAAAATCTTATGGTGTTATTGACCCATAAGATTGCATAGCACATTTAAGATTTTGTTCAAAACGTGAACGAATTGTTCATAAATAACGTTTAAATATTTAAAATAAACAAGGGATGGTTGGTATATGCGTCCATGGGAGTGCCGTACCTTTAACTTATGAATTGTTGCACGTATTTTAACACGACAAAAGTTACCATTACAACTGCAAGGATAGGATGTTTCGAATGTCCTTGCTAATTATAACACGCTCGTTTGCCAACTCCTTAGAAAAAAAAACACTCATGAACACACACACATGATATTAGCACGTGCATGTTGGCGATTCCGTAGTTTGTAAGTCATGGCGTCCGTTTGTAGCCACGGTGTATAAAAATAGAGCATTCGGTATCGTTCAACGTTTCAGTTGAGAAAATAGAAACGCTTCTACAGTTTGCCGGAAGTACTCCGGACATCTATCAATCAGAGCGTCTTCATGCCCCGTACGACTCGGACTGTCGCGGTCCGTTGTAAAATAAGCTTTATTATGTTTCCGTGATTGTAAATCACTAGATTTATGCATTTGTTATTGCTTCACACTAAAATAGTGGAGTGCTCTTGTCCGAAACTCGTTTCGTTACACGAGGTTGCTATTCTAGTTTACTTCAAGGATTGTATGCAAATACGACAAAATATTGTTTCGCAAATATATATTTTTTTTCTTTTTTTTTATGGGAATACTTATTATTGATATTTATAATTTGTATAACTTAACGAGTCCTCACGCTACAGTTTACCGCTAAAATTGGCTACATCAGCCATATACCAGATCACTCAGAACTCTGATCAATCAGTCATATTCTGATGAGCATATTGAGAAGTATAAATAATGTGTAAACACACTTCGTGTGCTCCATTGTTCATTTTTAATGTTTTCCAAGTAAAACGTGCCTGATAATATTTCACTTATACATGAATCACCAAAAGAATGCTTTAAAAGAATACGGCTGTTATAAGTGATACTTCTCCCTCGGTGTTGTTTTAATGTTAATAACGCATTTTTAAATACCGAGCAGTAAAAGACGGCACGGCGCATTAAATTTTATCTGTGGAATGCCAGTTAGCGTACACTCGTACAAAGCGTCGTCGTGCGGCTGTGACGACATTGGCTCAACTCACGAGCCATGAACGGTCTAGTTGTCCCTCGTCCTGCGCCGTTCGGCTCGCCCTTGAGATAATGATGTTTGTCAAGTGTCTCGGCCAGTTACGTAACCTAATGTGCTGGCATTTGCCAACAGCCAGGTGTATATTAGCGTGGTCGACGAGTATCGAGTCAAATGCCGTCACCGAATTGTTTCCGTCTAATAATAAATAGTCCTCCCTTGCTAATGAAGCTCGTCACGAATTCATTCAATTTAGTATTTTTTGTGCTATTTTTTATGGAACCGGAAGCTTCGGAAACCCGGATTTTTAGTTTAGAGTTACGACTGATATGCATAATATAGAATATGAGGGTTAATGACTTAGTCTGCGTGTGTAGGATTATTGCCAATTTCCTTGCACCTACATTCCCTGAATGGGCCAACGAAGACCCATTGTTGGCACGAGTTTCTTAGGCTTGCGGTTCCATCAAATTGCAAGTGTCAGCATCATTCGCGGTCCTTCAACCCGGCGCTGGTAAAACCCGTAACTCTCGAATCATGTTGTGTTCTTATAGCCAGCTCAGTGCATTACTATAATCTTATCATAAACTTAAATTGAAATTCGTGTAATAAATGTATCATAATTAGATAGACATATATTTTTTCATATTGCGTATTTATTGTATATACGTATTTTATAATAATATGTTCCTATTAGATACGTAGATTTTGCATATAACCCAACCTGAGTGATTAAATCGGCGTATCCGATATAATCATTTCCTTAGAGGACAAATTTCACCACAACCATATTATGATTCAGGCAATATATAGGTGTATATATAAGGCGGTCAATTTTAACGTATTTCGAAATTGTAGTAGGGGAGAATTTGAGTGATGTCACCAATATCTTTTTTATTGCGAAAGTTTTGAATGACGCTCTATACGGTTAGTTGATGAATTAATAATGAAGGTGAATCAGAGCGTAAGTCGGAAAACGGAGACGGAGTTATAAACGAACGATACAATTGGCACAGAGCACCTGGTTGGGGGAGCAGAGGTCGTTGGATATGGGTCACGGGAGGTCGTGCGCAGTTTACGATTAGCCGTTTTATTATGAACATCCTTAGCACTTTCATGGCCTTCAGTCGACTAGCTTGCATGATCAATTGTCCTATCATATCTGTCTGCCTCTTGTCTAGAGGTGAGATGTGTTATCTTACCACGTTAAAATGAAACCTATTTGCAGATATTGATTTTAAATACCCGACGTTTATTAAGATGAATCATCTTAGTATGTCCCGTGACCATGGACTCTGTAAAGTGTTAAAGCGAAACATTGGCCATTCAACATCAAATAAAGCGCAATAAAATCCGTAAATTACTTTAATTTTAGCAATATAGTAGTAATATATTATCCATAAAAATATAGAGTTCGCGTAAATACCAGAAAACATTTAAATCAGTTTAATTTATATGATTTTTGAATAACGAGAACAAAATTTAGTATATTTGCAGTATTAGTATGGGGCGTAAAAATCTATTCAAACACGAAAAAATATAATATTATAGATTTCAAATGTGTCTTTTGATGTATCCACCTTTCACGCAGCAATTAGACAAGGGATCAATATGAATTTAGAGGCATACATGTTTTGGCACGAACAGCGTAATAGGCAATCAAAAGTTATCATAATCCAAAATCCATGCGAATCAATCCACGGGTGACACCTAGTTTCAGTTATAAATATTTGAATAGGTTTTTATAAAATATATTAAACAGTGCATATTATAAAAACAGCACAATTAGAATCGTATAAAAACGTATAAATCCGGAAGGCAAGTATCAAATTAAAGACGTGAATAACGTTTTTCTCGTCTGATAGATACACGAATTGGTGTTAATCGCTTCGAACATTTATTTTTGATTTGCAAATAACTATATTAAGGTCATACGTTTCTACCGAATCGTAATATTAACTTAGTTCTAAATCGTGCCTTTGTTCTTTTCCAGTTTGAGACACGATTCCAGTAGTAATAACGTGTATTACATAATTGTTAAAACGCTCTAAGTCTATGTCGGTTCTGTACCCCGAAGTCTAAAATCGACAACAGCAAATCGAGTTGAAACTTGCACGTGGCGTTACTGCTATCGGACGCAACGTGTGGCCTTCGTGGCAGCTTCTAGAAACAGTCAACAGGTCCGAATTGGGGGCAGATATCGCGCGCAACCGGGTCATCGGATCGGTTTCCGTCGCCCGCGCAGCCTTGACCCGGCCGCGGGCCGCTGAGTCAGCCGCGCGCCGTGCACCGCGCATCGGCCATGCACTCGGCGCGTCACGCCCTCCTCCCTCTATTTATAATGGCGGCAGGTTACGAAACGTGATCATGAGCGTCTTAGATGCGCTAATCAATGAAAATCATTTTATTTTTTATTTTAAAGTGACGAGATAAGCGAGTCGTACGCTTAGCAAGCTCTTAACAACACTGCGTCTCACTGAAACTGCGCCACTTAGTCTTGCGATGCAGAGATGATTTAAGACGTTATATCTCCACACCCAATAATTACGCTGGCAACTTTGCCCTTCATACCAGTATACAGTAGTATTTACTCATTGCTGTTTGGCAGTAGCATAACTGGCAAAGCAAATGTGGGTGTGTGTGACACCCAAGTACAACTGAAACTAAACGTCACATCGTTCGTATCGAAATATAGTATTTACTAAACAGTTATTTGGACGAGGCATTGATGTGAGCCGTATTCCCCAATTGTCGCACTGCTCAAAAGAGCATCCTGCTCTGGTGTCAGCAACTGGGTCAGAGAACCGGGGCAAGGCTGTGCAGGGCGTATTATTCTATCAAGCCACTTCAACGCGCCGCTATTTACGGCTCGCGCATAAGTTGCTACGCAAAACCCTTGTAATATCTCTGAATACGGACTCGGGCTTATTTAAGACAACATTCCAGAGTGACGTCATCAGGCATTGAGGTGTACGGACAAAGTATCTCGTGGCTCATTTTACAAGATTATCCTTATTCTTAAGCGCGCATGTAGACCGTGCATGCCCCAAATTATCACGCTTTATCTACGAGGTCAACCTTGAAGTTCCTTTGTCGGCGGCATATTTACGTAGCGGTTAAACTGACAAAAAAGCGTTAGCGCCTCCCTCCACTGTCCGCCCATATCGGTACGGCGCTTCGCAATTTAGTAAAATAATACCGAAACGATTTCTTCCGTATTCACGAGGTCACGGTATGCTTATCGGCGTCGACCTCTATAGAAAACAATGCATTTGCTGTTATCGCGCGGCCTTCCTGTTTTCGGTTGTTGGGATTGATTTAATACTAATTTGTTATTTTAATACGATATGATAAATTGGCCAACGTATTAACAGGGCAGACTCTGCTGCGATAACTTATTATAATTCTTCAAAAGCGAAGCTAATCTTAAACGTTTGGTCTAATTCGAATTTATAAATGGTTTATAAAATTTACAGACAGACCGTCCATGTCAATTTACAGACGGGTCTGTAAATTGACATGGACGGTGCATAAACGAGCTTAATAACTCCACATCGGTGGAACATGAAATGCAAACAATTTAATCCCGGAGTTTTATTATACAAAGCGTCGTCCTTAACGGTCAATTTAAGCTTCGTGCTGTCCAGTAGAGTGATTTAATGCTTAACTCGCTCGATTACGTGCCTGTTTTAACATTAATATGTACTACATTTTATGCCACCCACTAAACGGGTTAACTTAAAAAACCCGCTTGTATTTAGAGAATTTCTCTCTATAAACGAGCAAATCTCTAACTTTTAAAATATGTTTTTAAGTAATCTAATCGTACTTCTTTAAGATTTCTCGAGTTTAGCATACGGTAGCCGTTATCTGTTTGAACGCAATAAATAAATACTCTACTATGAAACCTAGAATGCAATGGCGAATTATAATATATTCTTTAAGGATTTTTAAGACACCATACGTCAAAAACACATGGTTAGGATGGTATCGGTAATTTACGACAACAAATTCTATTGCCTGTGTACCTTCTAGAATTCTGCTGTCAGTTGAATAATACGCGCGAATACAATATGAGCTGCTAAACCAAAGCATACTGCATCCTAGTTTTGTATTTTTAAAGTTGTTGTTGTGTGTAAAATGTTTCGCAAAACGTCAATCACATAGATTGCTAATGCTCGTGTAAAATCGGCACCGACAGCGCATTAGCGACCGCGGTGCAGCCTTGTGTTATCGCACTCCACTGCCCTTGGTCCACTTCGGGCGACGCTATCTCGGGCACATCGCAGGCATCTGATAAATAGGCATGTTTTCTCCGATCGCTCGCGATTCGCACTATTTGACGGCCTCGTGCTTAAATCGAACGCTTTTATTATTATTCAAATGTAGAACGAGTTTTGGCGGTAAAGAATAACATGGAATGCGAGCCAGTATTTCGTACCAGTTGTTGAGTTTGTGATTCCGTCATGATTCGTATAATGAGCAAAATATTCATAGTCAATAAAATGTATGATATATTATTTCTTAATGAGACAACTGAACTAACTTTAACTCTTTCTAACTTTCCTCAAAAACTTATTTTTAAGGAAAGTTATTAGAAATAATAAAACATACTCGTATATTTTTTCCCTTGATGATGTTATAAATATGTGCAAAACCCCGGCAAAATCTTATACTGTATAAGTTTTAAGAATTTGTTTAAATATTAAGTACTTTTTCCTCATTGATCGTTATAATACAAATAGTATTATAACATAATAGAAAACAAAATAACGAAATGCAAACGTTTATCTCTCAGACTCGTATTACTATTCAGACACTCAAGAATAATAGCATCGAAAATGTGGCTTATCGCAAAAACCAATCACTACGTGATTCGATTTATTCTTAATGTTGTTTTTTAGTCTATCCGTTCGGTATTAGATACCTCACGGCCAAAAGTTGCGAACGGCATAAAAAAACTGAATACAATGGACCGTTTTTGCCTCTTGATAACTCGACCAAAGTAAGTTTTCGTTATTAAATCACGAATGATGTAATTAACAAACTCAATTATAAGTATTACAACTCTTTTGCAGAGTCCTCCTGGCATTTGTAAGTTTATACTACTTATACTACTCAATTAATATTTATATTGTGCCTAGTAGATTATGTATGGTGTTGGTCTATGACAGGAGTCGTGATTACCATTAGGCGGACGAGTTACACGTTTTTACACATTATGTCTTTAAAATATTCGGGATTAAAATTCTGAGCAATACTAGTATGTCCGGGGTTACATCCATACCTACTTATATTATGAATATGAAAGTAACAAACGCATCGATCAATTACTATAATTTATAATAGGCGTAATATTTAGAACGGAGAACGAATAACTGTTTTTTTTTTTTTTTTGAAGTAAAAATTACAGCTTAAATCTACAGAAGTAAAGCCTCAGAAATGCCAAATACGTTTATTAATATTGAAAGTCGCGACTTGATTGTTCTTAATAGTTTAATCAGTTATAATTACACATCGCAACACATAAATATTTTGCTAATGTGTTCCTTGCAAGCCAATCACCTCTGTCTATCGGCTTATAAGCCAACAACCCTAGCTCGCCTTGGCACCGCACAAAGCAATGACGATTGAAATCTTAGTAGCACTTTAAGCGTAATGTAGGTCTGTTGGTTTGTATGTTGACTTATCAGAAAATATGAACATAAATGGTTTTAATAAAGATTCTTCGCGAAACTTTGAGATATAATATTTTTAATAAATATAACTACCGTGAAATAATCTTATTTATGATCAGAAATTTAAAACGTATCTAAATCATCTCTGCCAGGCAGCCATTGCATAATCACCAAAATATTGATCAAAGTTCAAGAAGTCCGAATGACATTAACGGCGAGATGAATACAATTTCGTGAGCTGAGGTCAGTAAAGAGGTCAGCAACCTTGCAAAGCGACTCCATACAAATACCAGTAAACGATGTAACCGATGTAAGTGATCAACATTTAACTGTCTCTAACTGGGATGAAACTCGAGGCCAATTTACGTTAGGCAGCTAATGCAAATATGAACCCAAGGTCTTCTTGTTTCGATGGCTTCTACTGAGCTATTGTGACTGTTCAACAATCTAAGGCCATATCTTAATGAACGATTGTGCGATCAACGTGACGTTTAAATTATTCCGTTAGACTAAGTATCGGTGTGCGAACAATATTTTTATGCAAAGGTCATACTGTGCGGTTGACAATGCGCCACCTGCGCCGCCCCTGGCACCTGTGTGGAATTTATAAATAGTGCGCGCCACTCGGCCTCCTATCATACCAAGTTGCAATAGTAGCAAGATGCGCACGTTGAATACATTGACATTAAAGGCAGGTGATGCTTAAGCATGCAGCCGTTTATTTTCATGATCTTTTTTAAAGTATACGCAAACAATGCTGATTTCACTCATGCAAAACCATCAATTCAATGATTACGGACCAAAAATCAACCAAAGTTGTGTGTTTTATAAAAAATGAAAAATGTAATGCATATCGAATCAACCAATGCTAGAAAGCATAAACGTAGTAACCAACAAAACCAAAATTATTCACCAGACACACACCAATCGACGCGTTTTCATTTACTAATTTCAACGACGTAATAAAAAAAAAAATCAAATAAAATAGTAATTTACTACGTTTTTGCTTACTAGCGTCGATGTTATAGATGCGTTACATTTTTATGGTCTTTCAGTATTATAATACATTAATCACCGATTCGCGAAACGTTCAATTAAAGTTACAACCTTTAAGTGCAGACTTGCCATTATAGTTTATACGATATATATGTGAATGCTTTAATGCATCGGAGACCTTGCTAGTTGTTACGAGTATAAACCCGCTAATTGATGACCGACTTGAGGTTGTCGACATAACACTTGCATCATTTGAACTGTATAAATATTCAGTTTTATCTATCGGCAAAGATTGTACATTTTGTTGCTATGCCCAATCGATACGTAAATATATATTTCAATTCTCCTTGATACTGCTGTATTCACTTTATGTTGTGATAAATTTTCAACTTAGTAAATTATTAATGAATTCTTAAATGTAAATATAATTAATAATACACTTACTAAACAAGTAAATTAACATACATCTATATTGACTTTTGTAATATTTTGCATATTATATTTTATAGTTAAGAAACTTATTGTCAACATAACTATCAATACGAAATACTTTTGAAGCCGATCAGTTTTGAATGGATAATGTTATAAAATGTAGTATCAAACTGGATTAAAAACTGAAAAAAATACTTTACTGAAAAAAATATTAAACAAAAAGAACAAATAATTTAATATACTTATACTTCTTCGTTTCATGTAGCAGCAATAAATATCTCGTAATATCTCGCTAAGAAATCTAATTTATTTGATAGCGTAAATGTGAAGGACTAAAAAATAAAATAATGTTCATTTTTAATCAAAAGCAATAATTAATCATAGCCTTATGAAAAAGAGAATCTTTTAAAAAACATATTCATGGAACGATTTTTATCCAAATCACGTGTGGGCGCTCACCTTTTACTTCTACAATAGTACTGTTGCCGTGCTCTGTCATCCTCACTTATACTGTAAATAGGAAAGTGTCTTTATTTGTTTAGTTGTTTAGCACTTCTTTCGCTTAGTAACTAACCAACGGATTGTTACGTTTTTGCGTAGACAAGGGATATTGGACCTAATCGTTACACGCTATACGGTACTTTTTGTTACTTTAAAAGACACCGTTTTTCCAGTCGGCGCACCGCCTCCATCTTTACAAGGCGCAAATGCGGTTGCAAATGGAATACTATGCCAATGACCAAACTCTTTCTGACCGGATTAATCTATTAGCTCTACGAAGAGATGTTTCGTCTATTGCATCTTTTACGGTTGCTGGATTCTGCCACCGAACTACACGGCATACCACCGGATACCATCCTTGCTATTAGGATGGCTGGTGTTCCACCATCGTGCGCTTTTCAAGGAATATTCTACTACGCACCACAAATTTGTGGAATTGGTGGTTATCAGCGGTATTTCGGGACCGATATGATATAGGGACTTTCAAGACTTCCCCACCTTTAAATCCGGTCTTAACGTTGCAAATGTCCATGGGCGGCGGCATGGTCCATGATCGCTTTCAGGTACAACAGCTTGCTCGTTTGCCTTCTGCCCCATAAAAAAATACATGTAATCAAAACCGAAAAGAGATAATATGCTTATATTTGATTAGTTTAACGATATTTCAAACAAAGCGTACTCTTGAAGTATTCGGGTTGAATGCTCAATTGAATCGCTCCGTAAGTCTATAAGCCTTTGTTTCGAGTCAGTTTAACCATTGAAAACCAGAATAGAGTCATAATTTCAACCGACTTACGTAAACGTGAAACAACATTACGGTGAATTTATTGATGCTTGTAATTCTAGTACTCTTATAAAAAATTGCGACACAACTTGAACAAAATTGAACAAGTCGCACAAGGTTGAAGCTAACGGTACAACAACGGGGGCTAGACCAACAGCTTTAAACATAGCAATTAATGCCGCGAGATCATTGCGTGGCTACGATTATGGAATAACGCGTGCGAAGACGATAGTGACGGGACGGAAGGTGTAATTATCTTTCTTATGTGGGAAAGTGGGAAACGGGCGGACGGATGACTCGATGATAAGTGATTACCACCCTACCACTGACTGACTGACAACGAAGAATGGTGTACTAACTCTAACTAACGCAATAACCGGACAAAATTTGTGTTTAAACGAAGCACGATAAATAGAGGAACAAGCGACACGCGTGCCAAGTAACTGCTCGACTCGGCTCTGTGCTCAAAATTGTCTCAAACTGAATAACGATTTAGTGATAGTCGCATTCAATGAAATTCTTGGTACAACACATATAGAATAAATTTTTATTTACCATTAAGTTCCTGAAATTGGAAAATATTTTATTAAAATAAACCAGCCACGGTAGAACCGATTTAGTTTTCATTTCGTAGTCTCTAGTGAGCTTAATCAGATTTAGAATGTTTGGAAAAGCAGAGCTTTCTAGTTTGAAGGACCCTACACTAATAATTAAAAAGTAAATAATTAGTAGGGTTATCAAAAGAGTAGAGCCGTTTCACAAAATAAAACTTTAACGCATACGAACATTGAGATCGAATTTAATAATTTATATAAGATTTAGATCTTAACTTAAATTGCCTGAAAAAAGAAAAAGAAGAGGTATAAAAACGTCTGTAAGTATTGTCTACCTGCCAGTAGGCGAATTAATTTATTCAGACGCTTAGATGGTTTCGATTTGTCCGCGAAATTGAGAAACGGATTCATTAGCGCATCGCGTCCGTCATTGTCACGTCGAGTCACGAGTGTTCAAAGTCGCGGCGTAATTGGGCGGAAGCGTGGAAGGCTATCGGCGGTTTGAGCGTCAGAATCCATTAGAACGTGAGCGGAGCGTCAAACCTCAAACACCTGACGTCCCATTTCACCTGCGATTCCACGCTGCTCTGGTAATTGATTTGTGACTATAATATAGTTTACAACAATTTTTGATAGGAAAAAAACCCACCCTATCGTATGATAGAAATATCTACTGTTACTAAGGCGTTTTACATACATAAATTTCACTGTGTACTTTTATTGTTTCACATTCTCGACATTTCCATTCTTTATAATAACGATACCTCAAGATCTCAAAGCAGTGTTAGCATCTTCTGCATAGACCACGCCAAAATATATATTTAAAATGACGTCTTCATTAATTATGACTTAGAGTATCATGTTCTATATCTCACTCTGTTCGGAGACCATGATATATTGAAAACATTGGGAAATTAAAACGCGACAAAATCTATACGTTAGTTTGATTTTACAACAAAATTTTACCAGTGACTTTACTCACGCTTCCTTCTTTCTTATTTTTTAATTTTCTGAGATATAAAATATACAGATATGTAAATAAATATGCTGAAAATTATCCTCATCAGTTGTCTCATAGCTGCTTGAAAGTAAGACAAACATACAAAAACTTATTAATATTATTACACTGTTTAGCCCACAGCTTCGCTTCCACGAGTTTTGTTTCGGGTATTTTTTCGTTTTAACATTTTAACGGGATTAAAAAAGCCCATATTTTTCTTCGTCTCAAAAACTACATCTATGTCTAAAATCATACGGTTAACATTATAACACTTTCAGAATGATAGTGTTAAGAAGTCATTTAAGAAATCATAGTAAGAAAACATTTTATAATAACAACTATTGCGGTAACTGTAGCTGTGGGTAGCAACAAACTCCTATTGGGGTCAAAACTTTTGTTAGTACAAATCCTACTTCGACTGCACAGGTCGTTGAAAGATAGGAAAATTAATGTACACCAGTACAGTCTGTTACGTCAGTACAGTCGATTGTGGTGTGAATGAGAAGATTTGATACAACAATCGATTTATTTGGTCCGAGAGCGCTGACGAGGTGAAACCTGAGGACGCACTTCGTGACGGCGGTTGGTAAGGCGGGCAACGTTGCGCAAGCGCATGCCGTGACCTAATGCTCGGAGAGGCAGTTCTTTCGGCGTTTCGGTCCACCGCGGCACGTGGAACAGCCGCCACGCTGCGTAGAACATTCTAGAACGAACTACTAAATCATCGGTACGAATATTCATGCGCATTGCGTTTCTACGAGTAACACAGGCCAAAGTTTTAATCCTAAAGATGAGGAACCACACGTTTGAACTTGCTACATGAATTCGGATGAATTTTTGAAAATATCCATCCTTAAAAATTTTAAACGTCCATATATTTATACAATGTCACACGTCATACTTAAAGCAGTCGTTACCTTGGTATTAACATATTTTGCTTTATTTTTGAAATAAAATCTCCGTTCTTAATAAACTTAGTTTATCTGTGCCGCACCGACAGTATTGAGTTGAATAGATACAAAGCAAGGGCAACGAATTATAATACCAGTTTTTATCAACATCATAATCCGTTTTGCACCCGTTACTAAGGTTGCCTCCTTTGACATAAAAGCACATAAAATTTGATTCCTATTATAAAAAATACCACAGCATTGATTTATTGCGTTGGGTTGAAAGTGACAAGAAATGAGGGACGCGGTAACAATGACTTTTTGTGTGGCAAAATTGTTTGAAACTCCGAGTTTTTGGCAACCCTAGCTATAACATTTAGATAGGAAAACATATCAACGCTGTTCGTATGTGTGGGTCGATATAAAACAACGTTTCCATACGTAAACGAATAGGTATCTATGTGTTTACAGATACGGCGTCCGTTGCCCTCGCAGCAACTCGGTGACATTGACGAAACACAAATAAACTGATAACCAGTCATAAATAAATATGTAGGTATTTGACACATATACTATCTCGGAGCTTAATAAAAATACCAGATTTTGCAACGTTTAGACATTACCATCTAGACTTGTATATTTCTGATCTTATGACATCAGCCTTGTAAGCTCACACCATGATAAATATACTAAAAGGTCACAAAATATAACTATGTTTATGCATTGCCTACCAAGATCGAAGTAAGTGGACGCGTTTTGCTAATATCCGAAACATTTGCTCGAATAAATTAGCTCTATTCTTTATTTAATTCAGCGCAGATAAGACAAGACGGATGCTAGTTTGAATATCGCATCACATGACTAACGATTCTTTACAACATGACATATCCTGAACATCGCGTCGGCATCATAATTTACATAGCCGTTCTTACAAGTCCGCAAATCAGCTACATAATCGAAAATTAGGCGATTTAAATTCAGAACAGCGCGAGCGCAATGCCGAACGTTGCAAAAAGAGGAACGCGGCAATATTTCGAACGTAGAACTCCGCACGGAGGCTATTCATCTAAAACGTTCCAAAATACTGAGTGACGTAACCGCAAAGTTTAGTGAACGCTCCGCCGTAGAATGCCCGAGCGGGCGCACAAGCTGAGCATATTCTCGAATCAAGGTCTGCCCGAACGCTCAAGGCCACCAGTGGCGGGAAATCGTTTCCTTGCACCATACAATTCCTGTCGGAAGTCTTGCTTGCGCGATAAACTTATTAAACTTGCATTCTATTCTGATATAAATCAGTATTGGAACAGGAAAAATCGAAATTGATTTTTTAGACATGACTTTGTCGTAACACGATGTTTTATAACACACTCTTGACATCGAAAAATGGCATGTCTTCTCGAAGTTTCGTTTCGGATTGCGTCTCACGTTGCATTGCGTCATTACAAGGCTTAAGGCAAGAACGTCCATGGCAACTATGTACACTTCTATACGTTGTGCCAAAAAACTTTTGGGAATGAGATTTGCATTATAGGTATTAATATCGGTATCGACTAAGTATTTCTTTGCCTCGTCGAGACAACAATCAATAAACGTCCACGTTTACACCCATGTCCACATGGGACCAACACGATATAAACGACGCGAATTATAATTTTAGCTATGACTTGTACCTACTTGGAAATTTAGTAACGAATGTGTTTTATATCTATGTTGAAACTAAAAATAAACGAATCTCTGTTCATATTTTTTCATTTCAGTCACGACAACAATTTGAATAATTAGTAAATCTACAAAAATAAACATGAAAAAAGTTATTATATTAAAAGTTTTTCGAACAAAAAAGAATTTAGTTATCGTTACGTAGGTATAGTATACTCAGTCATAGGCGATCTTAAATGAGGTAGTTGTAAGCCAGCCAAGGCGATTCATAGAGCATTTTATCAAAAGAACGACACGCTGAATCGCGCAGTGTGAAGAACCAATACAAAAGATGTAATTCAGTAAATCAAGTCATGGGAAGTGAATACGGCTTTTTGTATTAGACGGAGAATAATTAATGTCTAGAACTATAATCGCGGGGCCGTGACAAAGGATTTTTTTTTCAATCCCCGCCGCCTCACCACACTTACATTAAGGCGTACCTCAGGGCAATGAGTTAGCCTTTTAATAATATTGGTAATAGCATCCAATCACCGATACATTAATTATATGATGAAATAATCCGCGCGAGTCAATCTTTAGAGTTGTCTTGTTATTTGGAATAAAAAGTTGAGAATATAACTTAATATTTTTTGATTATGATATTGAAAAGTGTATTTTTTTTTCTCTATTGACGTACTTAGATTTTATTGAAAAACAGTTTTAATGCTTGATTTTCCACGACCAATTTATTGAAGCTTTATCGCTATTGTCTAAAATAATGGGATCTAAAATAAATGGATTATGATGGTTTATAATTATCTTTTAAACGTTTTTTTTAACCAACGGTTTTTTAACCGTTGCTTAAAAAAAACGTTTAAAGAAATAATAGTATTTAATTAAAATAAATTAAGGGACCAATTAAAAATGACCAACATCTATGGGACAGTTGAGCATTGTTAACTATGAATGTTATCTTTCACAGACTGTTATATC